>DF357392.1:147322-218435 GCA_000787875.1 Solanum virginianum | reverse complement strand
GGTCGGACCTACCAGAGGTGTTATTCCTCTTGTTGATGCAGATGTACAAAGCTCTGGTGCAAAAGCTGCTTCTTGTGCTCAATTAGCTGTGCTGGCCACTTCTTCTACTAAAGGTAGTCTTGGTTCTTTGCAGGACAACTCTCTCCTGTTCTGTTTAACGCGCACCAGATGATTTGTTTAAAAAATGTAAATTTCACGTAAATGTTCTTGCTCCTTTTCTATTCTCACAGAGCTAATTGGGATGTAGGTCAACATTGATTGGGATTTAATTTTGCGTTTAGCTTATCATAAATGATGGACGCCATTGGTGCAATATAGATTTCTTCGCCTCTTTTTTTATGCTTTTTCTTTTCTGTTTTGTATGATGATTTATCTGATTACAGTTTATAGTGACCAAGGGGCGCCAGCTTCATTTAAAGTTCCTGCTGGAGCAGTTATTCCATTTGGTTCCATTGAAGCGGCATTGGAAACGAACAAGCTAATGGAGACCTTCACATTGCTTGTCGAACAGATAGAAACAGCTGAAATTGATGGTGGTGAACTTGATAAACATTGTGACGATCTCCAGAAGTTAATATCTTCTCTACTGCCCGGACAAGAAGTCATCGAAAGCTTGGGAAAAGTATTTCCCAGTAATGCACGTTTAATAGTGCGTTCAAGTGCTAATGTCGAGGACTTGGCAGGGATGTCAGCAGCCGGACTTTATGATTCAATTCCTAATGTTAGCCCTTCAGATCCCATAAGGTTCGGACATGCTGTAGCCCGCGTTTGGGCCTCATTGTACACTAGAAGAGCAGTACTGAGCCGCAGAGCAGCTGGTGTGCTCCAGAAAGATGCTATGATGGCCGTGCTAGTGCAAGAAATGCTTTCACCGGATTTATCTTTTGTCCTCCACACACTGAGCCCAACTGACAACAATCATAACTTCATCGAGGCTGAGATTGCCCCTGGACTCGGTGAAACACTTGCTTCAGGAACAAGAGGTACACCGTGGCGTCTATCTAGTGGTAAATTTGATGACACGGTGCGCACACTAGCATTCGCCAACTTTAGCGAGGAGATGGTTGTAGGTGGCAATTCCCCTGCTGACGGAGAAGTTATTCATTTGACTGTCGATTATAGCAAGAAACCTTTAACAATTGATCCCATTTTCAGACGTCAGCTTGGTCAGAGACTTGGTGCTGTTGGTTTCTTCCTAGAGCGCAAGTTTGGTTCTCCTCAAGATGTCGAAGGATGTTTGGTTGGTAAAGAGATTTTCATCGTGCAATCGCGACCTCAACCCCAGTGAGATCTCAATTTTGCATTGAACGTCTTCATAGTACTGTTTTTACAATGCAGCATCTCTCTGAGTTGTATATAGTTGATAAAAGAAGCTTATACAAGCCCACACAAATAAAGGGGGCAGCCTGGTGCAGGAAGCTCACGCTATAGCGGAGACCTGCCCAGAAGGATCTATTTTATACAACCGTACCCTACGGCTGTTTCCATGATCAATATTCTCACCCAGATTGTGCAATCTACTATACTGGCTGAGATCTTATATTCATGTAACTCTAGACATTAATAAAGTAAAATCACATATTAATTAGCTGCTTTGAATTTTTCCCACTGAAATTAATAATTACCTGTAAACACTTGTGGAAGTTTGCTTGTGGGATTTTTCATCTCAGCAACCTATATTATTTTGTGAAAGATACTTTTTTATATTTGAATATTCATCAAGTTTAAACTCATCTTTTAACCTTCTTGACGGATTCTTACTGTCGTAAAAATCCATGCAAAGTCAAATACCATCAGTTTGCTCCCTTACATCGTACTATATTCACTTATGATTTCATTTGGTCATCTTTCTACAGCAAAAATTGTACTACTAAAATATATTATAGCAATTAAAGTGAACAAAGGAATATCAGGAAAAGAGAGAAAAAACCCTTTACCCTTTAGCTGAATGAATTGTTAATTTAACTCAAAAAAGCTTGAGAAGCCATTAGATTTTCCACAAATTAATTTATTTTAATTAACAAAGCAAATGCATCTGTGGAAGTAGGGTAAGCAGCTTTTCTTTTTGCTATTCCAAAGAAGTTAACTTCAGCAACTTATCTACTGGTAAATATTCCAAATAACAAGAGGAGGTCGTTAGTCGAGCATGAAAACGTACAGTACTGTTTCTTTAATAATAAAATATCCAATGGGGAACTTAATGAAATAATTAATTGGGGCCAGGGATGACATCATCTGTCAATTGGCATCACTTTTTAAGATCTTTCCACCAATATACAGTGATGGAAATATACTTGAAGTTTTGTTCAATATATATAAATGACACAAAAACTTAGTAACATATGCTTATGTACCAAAAAAAGGAAATTAGATTAAATTAAAATGCAGAGGGACTTGAGTGACAAAGCAAGTCGAAGATCAGAAGCTTACAGAGCGGCATCTGGAGGGAGGTCTCCTGAAATTTTGCGTGATTTTTGGAGAGAAGAAGGTGTCACCCCAATGGATAATCGGGGTGACACCATCCTTCACGTTCTTGCAATCCATGGTAACGTGGCGGGTTTCGAAATTCTTGATCCTCATTTGAGGATTAAAGATTTGGAAATTAGGAATAATAGTGGTGATACACCATTGCATGAAGCTGCAAAATTTGGTAAAAAAGATGTGGTGGAGTTGATTTTGAAGAAGGAGAAGGACTTAGTTCTTGTGCGCAACAACTTAGGTTAGTAGGGGCGGAGATAGAAGTTCAGATACGGGCTCAGTAACTTTTGCTCGGATAGTATATTTATTTTAGGCAATTCGTTGAATATATACTCATTTCTCAAATCGTCATTCTAAAATCCAATACATAAAGTTGAAATCCTGACTCGACTTTTGCAGGTGAGACACCACTTTACGTGGCGGCTTCTTGCGGAGAGAAAGATGTATTTATTCTCCTGGCAGATTATGATTTTAGTGAGGTAACTATGAAGAGGAATGATGGTAAAACTGTCCTTCATGCAACAGTAGTCCATGATTGTTATGGTAAGTTTTATATATTGATAAATGAATGAGCAGATTGAATTGAATTTGAAATTTATGATCTTAACATTTATTCGGCAAGAAGAGTTTCGAAACTTGAGGCCTAATATATGATAAGTTAAGGGAATAATGTGAAGTATAAGAGGAAGATAATTAGCTCACAATAATTACCAAGAAATACAAGATGAAGATAACTCTTAAGTTTTTTTGAACTATAACTGTGATGTCCCACTAACAGAGGTACGTGGTAACTCTATCCATCATTTTGTTTCACGTGAAGCAGATCTAGCAATATATATAGTGAATCAATATCCTGAAATTGTTAACGAACGTGATGATGAGAAAATGACTGCTTTGAATTTATTGGCTACAAAGCAATTATCATTCAAGAGTGGATCTGATTATTTGTTTGAAGAAATTGGGAAGACACCTTCTGTTCCTGTTCAGATGATTGAAACCATCATATATTCTTGTAAGCTCACATTTTATTCATCTATCGTTCTCGTTATACTTTGAGGTCATTCGTACTCTTAAAATTAGTTAATCATCTGGTATTTATCCTATTCAACATACCAAAATACAACAACAACAACATATCTCACAAGTGAGGTCTGGGTAAAATCTACGCAGACCTTATCACTACCTCATACAGATAGATAGAGAGGTTGTTTCCGAAAATTAAAGAATTCGGATTTACTTCTCTAATTTTGACTTATCATTCAACATTGATGTATTATTTGATGGAGCAGGTATTCCCCCTTTGTATACACAAGCTTGCACCAAAATTGTTGGCAGAGAAAGGTCTTTATTCACCAAATTTCTTTTAGGTAAATTTTCCTTTATATGATTGATATTCAGAATTGAATGTACCACTTTTACATTTGCTAAAATAGTATATATTACCTGGTACGACTAGTAAAGATAACCTGATAGCGTAAACATTAAAATTAATGGAATTTGGCATTTTAAAAATAAGACGCATCACTTGCTATAACACGTGAAGATGACTTGATAGTGTAAAAGTTATACAGGTAACTCTCCACAGGAAAAAAGTAAGATTTGTAATCTTGAAAACAAGACAAGTTATCTTCTACAACAAATAAAAGTGACTTGATAGTGTAAAAATTCTTTAAACTGTCTGCATCCGCACTTTCTCACTTATATATTTCTTGTATTTTTAGGTAATTTCTGGTTACAAGTTATTGATGAAGCAAAGCAAAGTCATATTCTTGCGCTGATATTAGCAAAAATGTTACTGGAAAATTATGATTGGAGCTATAGTACTGACCACATTGTGCCAAATCCACTAATACAGGCATCACAACTTAGAATCAATGAGTTAGTTTTTGAAATTTTGCAAATATACCCTGAAGTTGTTGAGACATTGGACAAACGAAAGAGGAATCTATTGCATATAGCAGTGGAACATAAAAACCGATTTTTGTTTGATTATTTGCTGAAAAAAGTATCTCATAAAGAAAGGATGCTGGCTGATATTGATGAAGAAGGGAATACAGTTTTGCATTATGCAGCAAATGTTGGATCACCATTTAGGACATCAACTTCAGAGCATTTTGAGGAAATCTGGTGTGTGTTGTCTGTATTCATGATGATGTGGGGGATTCTTTGGTTTAAGGTAATCTTTTTCTTTTCTTTTCTTTTTACGTGCATTTGAAGGCGAGCCTGGGAGTAACTGGTAAAGTTATTGCCATGCGATCAGGAGGTTACAGGGTTCAAGCCTTGGAAACAGCCTCTAGCAGAAATGCAAGTTAAGGCTGTGACAATAGACCCTTGTGGTCGGATCCTTCCTCGGACCCTGCGCATAGCGGGAGCTTTAGTGCACCAAACTTGCCTTTTTTTGTGTGGGTGCATTTATATTTAGTTAATTGTTCTAGGGATTGATATCCTTAACCACCGGTGTGAGTTTGCTCGCATTGTTAGTTCAAAGTTTAGGCTGACAGTTAGCGTCAAACTAACTAATTTCAGTGTTCAACCATGAAGGCTATCTTATGATGTCATGCCTGGCCTTACGAAAATTCGCCTTTTGTATCGTGAGGACCTCGTCCAATGAATCTCGCGGTCTTTAATTTTTCTCCATCAAAGTACAACTTTTTCACGGGGCTTAAGTTTATATTTTCATATCATAATATCCCTTAAGTTATGTTCTACATCCTGGACATAAGTTCGATTGCTAAGGGAAAAACTATCTAGTCCCAACAACTTTCTTGCCCCGACAAGAACCACCCTATCAGGGAGCGACAATGCTTGCCATACAATGCCAGTTAAGTAGCTGTTATTGTTGGCAAACTCTCTATATAAGTCTAGTACTAATCCAATTGCTTTCAAAATCAACTCTGAATTACTAGTCTAAGTGGGAGATTGTTCGATATGATAAGTACTGAGAAGATGATGATTTTTATCTTTGCAGCATGTAAAAGACCAGATTCATCCACGTCTATGGGACGTTAAAAACTCCAAGGGCGTGACAGCAAAAGAACTATTTGAGACAAACCACTTACACATAAGAAAAGAAGCAGAGGACGCGATTAGAAACCTCGCGAATTCAGCACTAATACTTGCTACCCTCCTCTGCACAGTCAATTTCGCCGCAATTTTTACCATCCCTGGAGGATTTGATCAGGAAACTGGCCTACCAGTTTACCTCCAAAGACTGAAACTTGAATTAGAGATGTTGATATTTTACTTAGCTGCAGCACTTATAAGTTCAGTAGTCACAATGGGTACTTTGTTATCATTCATTCTTTGCAAATTTCATAGTGATGATTTTTACATTTCTTTGCCATTAAGGGTGGTAATTGCTATGGTTTCAGTATTTTATGCCACAACATTTTCAGTTTTGGCATGTGTTCAAACACTTAATCTTGATAATATTTTTTGGAACAAAGATGTATGGTGGCTAATTATAGTTATGGTAGTTGTTGGATTCATTATGACACTTATTTATATAGATTTAGCATTTCCAATTTTTGATTATTTGTATTATTTTGTTTCTTATTCATTTATATCCAATAAGAGAGGGAATTATGTAACTTAAAAAAATTTTGATTTAGCCATGTATATTTCATGCACTATGTTGTAAGCTTTTTTGTTATTCAAATTAATGAGAAAGTTAAATTATACTATGTGTGATGCTTTTATTTTGTAAGTGGTGTCAACATTTAAAGAGGCGAATAAATAAATAATTCGTTGCACTGATATTAATTGCTTGATTTTCAAATTTTCTTGGGAATTGATCTATTCCATACATTTAACTTAAGAATAAGAACAAAGGGTTTTGAAATTTGAAAATGGAATGTCAATAGGCGAGGGGGCGGATGTAGCCATTAAAAAGATATAATATAGATTTAAATCTCATTTTTTGTAGATTGTTGACATGTTTATTTCAGCTCAACTCATTTCAGCCCATTAAAAATTGAGTTGATATGGCGTCGAAATTAATTTATGAGAAATCTTATCAAAATATTTTTGAAATAATATTTTTTAATTTAATGTGTTACATATAGTCATAATACAGATAAAAATAATTTTATTAGGTACCGAACTATTAAAAAGGAACAAATAGAACGATTATAACTTAGTAAGAATTGTAACAGTTGAATTATGATCCTCACTTTAGCTCAATTGAGCTACATAACTTTTGGAGATATTTTTTGATTCCATCCATTTTAATCCACTTAAATTTAGCTCAATCTCTTGTTTTTACTTCTTTCTTATTTTTTTTTTAAGTGAATTAATTATTTTAGAATTTTTCTTTCCTTGGATATGAAGTAATAATAAGAATCATGGACAATAATAAAGGATTGTCTCAAAGAAAAGGGAAAAAAGAAAAGCAACCCCTTACTCCTAACTGAATAAAGTTATTAATAAATGTTGATTTTCTTCATAATTTCCACAAATTAATATAATTTAAATAACAAAGCAATCAAAGGCTAAATAGCTTTTTCTTTTTCTTATTCCAATTAGCTTAGTAACCAAACTTTAGAAAACTTTTCCTAAAGAAAATCTCTTTCTATAATACAATACGATAATAAGTGGAGTTTGAAAAGGATAAGACGTGCACAAATTTTATTCATATTCTTGTGAATAGAAATAAGATATCTTTCGATAAATGAAAAGATTATATCTTTAAATTTATCTTTTTATCTTTAATGACATGATCTTATAATTAAAGAAACGTCATATATTGTCATCAAGATCGGAAGTGCTAAAAGACTAGCTTTCTTTCTCAAATTCTGTATTCAATCAAACACCATCAGATAAGATGAAGGATTTAATTAAGTTAAAAAAAACACTTCTTTTCTACACTATTAGTGTAGCTTAAATCGTAAAAACATACTTTACACTGTCAATGCATAGAACTTAAACGTTCAAAAACGAAATGAAGTGAGCATATATAAACAAGTCAATCTCATTCATCACAAAATATACAAAAATTACCAAAAACAAAGAAAGAAAGAAAATGCAGAGCAACTTCAATACCAAAGCAAGATGCAGATCAGAAGCTTACAAAGCTGCAGTATCATCAGGAGCACTGCAATCTCTCCAAGTTTTACGCGAATTTTGGAAAGATGAAGGTGTCTCCCCGATTGATAATCGAGGAGACACCATACTTCACTTCCTTGCTGTTAATGGCAACATGGCTGGTTTCGAAATTCTTGAACCTAACTTGAGCATTAAAGATCTCGAAACTAGGAACAATAGTGGAGATATACCGTTGCACGAAGCTGCTAGATTTGGTAATATTGAAATGTGTGACTGTCTCATCTAAAATTTTTAAACTGTCTTAGAGAGAACACTTTTATTTACTTGGTTATTTCTTTAGCACATGACTTTACCATGCACGTGCGAACTTGATTCTTTTTTATGTGCCAAGCATGCTTGAATTCAGGACCTCTGTCTGCTCTGATTGAGAACACACTTTTATTTACTTAATTATATTTTCGATGACAGGTAAAAAGGATATGGTGGAGAGGATTTTAAGAATTGAGAAGGGCTTAGTTTATGTGCAAAACAATTTGGGAGAGACACCACTTTATGTTGCAGCTGCAAGTGGGGAAAAAGATGTATTTACTATTTTGGCAAATTGTGATTTCAGTAAGCTCACTATGAAGAGGACTGATGGGAAAACTGTCCTCCATGCAACAGTAGTCCATGGCTGCTATGGTAAGGTTTACATTGATGAACAATTTAGTTTTCTCACCATATATCTGTTACTCGCTTTAGGGCCCGACTAATTTAGAGTCACGTCATGTATGGTCAATTAAAGGAGTAAGCGCTTCCTACTGTGATTTTTTTTCATTGCAAAAGTTTGAATCCAAGACTTCTGATTAAGAGCATAGAGATCTTATCTATTATTATTGTCATGTTATTTTTCAAGAATTTGATTGTCATGGGTAGAATCACTTAAGTTATGTCTATTATATCTATCTGTGTGCGCTCTATATTTATTAAGTACTCGACAGATGTCTCCTTATATCGTCTTAGGCAATTCTCACCTCATAATTATGGGGATTGAGTTAGGTCCAAAATTCATTTTTCTTGACATAGTATCTGTTGTTCTTTGTTAATTCACAGGTAATCAACTCACCAAATGTGCAGTCCTGGGCGTTATATATCTCTTTATATGGTTTTTGGCAATACTTGTCAGCTTAAACTAACAATTATTTTTGTTTAATGTCAACCAGATCTAGCAATAGATATAGTGAATATACATCCTGAACTTGTTAATGATCGCGATAATGATCGTATGACTGCTTTGGATATATTGGCTACAAAAAGATTGTCATTCAGGAGTGGATCCAACTACTTATTTGCAGAAATAGGCAAAACACCTTCTGTTCCTGTTCAAATGATTGAAACCATCATCTATTCTTGTAAGCTCTAGTTAATTTACCATAGTAATTTAACTATATCTGTCACATTTAATTAACTGAATTTCGTGTTCTGTGTTGGCAGTTATTCCACTGCGATATAAAGAATCAAAATTTGGCGATAACCAGACACAAACTGGCACTAAGGTTGTCCTCGTTGAGAGGTTATCGTTTACCAAGTCTCTATTAGGTAATTCCTGGTTACAAGCTATTGATGAAGCAAAGCAAAAGCATATTCTTGCATTAATACTAGCAAAATCGTTGCTAGAAAAATACGATTGGAGCTATAGTACAGATGACATTGTGTCAAATCCACTAATACAAGCATCAAAACATAAAATTGATGAGTTAGTGGTGGAAATTTTGCGAAAATACCCTGAAGTTGTGGAGACGTTGGATGAAAAGGGGCGGAACATATTGCATATAGCAGCAGAGCATAAAAACAGATTTTTGTTTGATTATTTGCTCAAAAATGTGGCTAGTCAAAACAGGATGTTGGCAGATATTGATGCAAATGGGAATACAGTTTTGCATTATGCAGCAAATGTTGGGACGCCGTTTTATACATCAACTACAGAACATATTGAAAGTGTATGGTGTGTGATGTCTATTATAATGATGATGTGGGGAGTTCTTTGGTTTAAGGTAAGTTTCTTAAAACTTTTCTTCTTTTTCAAGTATCGGTTACTAGTCATTTTGAATGGGTCTGATTCATTAAGATCTTGCGCGAACATATGTTAATTTTCATTTGATGAAACTCCAATAATATACACCATCAATCAATCATGTCTTGATAATTTCTAACATGTTTTTGCAGTATATAAAATATAACATGCATCCACGTCTTTGGGATGTTAAAAACTCAAAAGGCTTAAAAGCAGAAGAGATATTCGAGAAAAACCATCTCCACGTACGAAAAGAAGCAGAGACTGCTGTTAGAAATCTATCAAATTCTACACTAGTACTTTCTACTCTCCTTTGCACCATCAACTTTGCCGCGATTTTCACAGTCCCCGGAGGTTTTGAAGAGAAAACTGGCTTACCTATTCTCCTTGACAAAGTTCAACAAGAAGTATGGCTGTTGATGTTTTACTTAGGTGCAGCACTTTTTAGTTCAGTATTCACCATGGGTACACTTTTATCATTTCTTCTTTGCAAATTTTATAGCAATGATTTCTACATATCTTTGCCTATAAAGATCATAATTGCTATAATTTCAATCTTTTATGCCACAGCATTTACAATTGTAGCCTGCCTTCAAGCACTTAACCTTGAGAATATATTCTTGAACAAAGATGTTTGGTGGCTTATTATAGCTGTTGTTGCTGTTGGCTTCATTATGACACTTATTTATGTAGATTTGGCATTTCCTGTCTTTGATTATATGTACTATTTGGTTTCTTATTCATTCTTTGTATCCTATAAGAGAGGACATATGTAAGTTTATTACATTATATTCAAAATGTGAGCTTAATGAATACATCTCAAATTTTAGAATTTGAAGGGATCAAATAGTCAGAAACATGGAACTATAATGAAAATAACAATTTAAAGGTGGAAAGAACAAAAAATAAATCCATTCATTTCACTAATTTCTTCTGTACAATACTATACCATCTTCCTCCTCAACTGTTTGCCATTTCTCGGATAAATAATATATCATCAAGCTATTGGAAGCTAATAAGATTAAATGTAACTGATAAAAATGATGACAATATTACCCCAGAATATGTACACAGAAGAAACTATGACTCATTTAAGAAATCTAATAGTGCAAACTTGACATGCAAACCTATCTTCCCACCTTCTGTAACAAGCTTAGCAGCAGTTACCAACCAATGTCCAGGAGTGTCGTATGGCCCTCGTGAAATCTCAGCTGTATCTACATACTTGAGCAGCTTCGTTGATCGAACTGGTACTGGGGGTCCATCTGGATATACGCCTGAGTTAAGAGCAGCAGGAAGCTGCTTTGGTGCAGCATCTGTCTTTGTTCGCTGAGTGAACGTAAAAGTTGTGCTGAGATTTGTCAAGAAACTTGACCTGTGAGTACCCTCAGGTGTAGATGCCCACTCTGTCTTTCGTATTATGCAGTTGGGAAGATAAGTGAAAAGGAGACGCAAGTGAAGCAGCGTCTTAGGCCACTTCCCTTTGCTGATAAGGTGTGCACCAGTTACCACGAAGACGCCACTGGTTGCGCCCTGCATCCAGCTTGGATCATGCTTAACTACAGATGAACACACATTGGAATATCTCGGCCATCTGATGGGTTCTAAGAATTGGTCGCTAGATTCATAATCATCGGACCCTCGCCACCGACATGGCTTGCATGAATTTGGGTTACTAGCAGACTTCGATGCCATAATGTTTGGTAAACTAGAAAGATGTTGTACATGTATAGCTAACTGGTTGCATTTCTTCCCTTCTAAATACAAGCGCAAACCAATGACGGGTTTTTGACCACTTGTAACCTACATATTAGAAGATCATATCGATCATTAGGTGCCCTCATGAACATCAATACAAGTGAATTAGAAGCCATGGCCGACCAATATCTCATTGAAACGAAGCACACATAGTTTCAACTTTTTCTTATACTTATAATAAAGCAGCGGTCTTTCTGCTAAGAAAGAAACACCAAGAAGTACCTGGATAGGTTTCACAGAAAGCTTTGGACCGAATAAACAGAATTGCAACGCAGGGTAAGATGCCACTTTTCTTTGATGGCAAAGAGGCAGCTCGCCGAACAATGGCGCCCATTGGCTAGGAACTTGAAACTCGAGGAAACATTGTAAATCCTCTAGAGCAGGCTTATCTGAGGATGAAACAAATCATGGATAACACTACGGTCATCTTTATGAACGAAAAAAAATGAAGAATAAAAAATTGACAGATACGAAGAATACGTTAATTTTATGAAATATGCTAGATACTAGAGTTTATTAAGGAAAAAAATTCCTCTCTATGAAATACTTACAGCGTAGATATAAATTTATTGCATGGCTAAGATAACCGCTTCCTGGAATTCCTGTTAGGAGCGAAGTAATGGGTACAAGTCTGAAGAGTATGCCATCAGG
Source organism: Solanum virginianum (assembly GCA_000787875.1). Taxonomy (NCBI): domain Eukaryota; kingdom Viridiplantae; phylum Streptophyta; class Magnoliopsida; order Solanales; family Solanaceae; genus Solanum; species Solanum virginianum. The sequence continues at coordinate 206,452 of DF357392.1, read as the reverse complement.
GTAAGCAGCCACGGTCTGAAGCCACTTCGAGTGGCTTTGTGCAAACACATCACCACCTCTTTTTGACCAAATTATAGTGAGACCCTGCTCCACATTATTCATTAATAACTAACCACGTATAGGAATTCTCCCATTTCAGAACATAAAAATTCAGAGAGTGACTTACATCCTTGCTTGATGTCTCTGTTATGCTAGTAAATTGCATGGTATGCGACTGTAGCATGCGATTAAATACCTCAGGGACCTATATATTTGAAATAGAAATCCATTTAAATATGATTAGCCAAACTTATGTGCATAAATATTAGAACAAACCCAAACATAAATCAAGTGCCTATTTAAGTGAAATGTAAAATCGAATAGTAAGAGTTAATATATTATAGACCCTCCTAGCTTGTTTGGGATTGAGGCGTCGTCGATGTTTAGCGAGTGTAAAATACCTTCTTTGTACCCTCTTTTGACATCCTCTCAGGCAGAGGACTTGCTTCGTCGGAAAAGAGACAATCTCCGAGATGATCCAAGTGCGCTTTTAGTTCAGCAGGAGGGAATGTTGAAGACGGTTTCTGCTTGACACAAAGTAGGTCCTGGCCTCCAACACCCATACCAACAATTATGTGTGTCCCATAAGCCTGAATAAATCTGCTTAGAATTGTCAAATTAGAAAACCACATGAAACAAGACTACCAATTGAAAACACAAATGCATCTCTAAATACTACCATACAGTAGCATAAATTTGTCCAACAACATACCCAGTGTAATTCCACAAGAGGGGTCTGGGGAGGGTAGAGTGTACCCAGACCTTACCCTTATCTTGTATAGAGGTAGAGAGGTTGTTTCAAATAGACCCTCAGTAGTTGCATAAATTCATTGGATAATCATTAATTAGGAGATCTATTTTCCGGGAAGGACTTACATCAAAGAATACAGTCTAGAAGACAATTTTTTTAGAGCTCATATCTAAGAAATTCTTAGCTACATACCATTTAAGGAGGGAAAACGCTAGTAGTTAATCGTACACCTCTAACAAACGGCAGATCGTTGAATGCTTCAGTACAACAACAATAACAACTAAGAGTCGAGCCCAAGCAAAATTGAGGTCAACTATCATTGAATGCATCAATACTTGATCCAAAACTAAAAGGGATTCACAAATGCATCCGTTAACGGTCTCCTCAAAGGCTTTACAACAATATTATAAGGAATTGTACTTTGCCAGTTAGAACTCACAAATAACTATTCATCTGATTATGCAAAGAGAGTACAGAGTGGAATGAGAAGAGCTACCTGGATAAGGATGCTGGATCCCAATGCGGTGGAACAGCGTTCTTCACTTGGTCATGGAGTACTAACGGGGATGCTGTCAGGTGCAAATAGTACAACGAGACAAAATAACCATCAAAAGCTAGGTATTTAGCATCTGCTGAATCATTCAACCAGGCTCCACTTAAATCAAAAATGGCATTCATATAGCCTGACGGAACCTTTCCATGTATTGATGATTTTTGATTTAGCAATGCAGACATCTACAATGAAGATTAAGAGAAAATTTGGAGCTAATGAGACGGCCAATAACATACTTAACAAAATACAACTCTAAAAGATGACTTTGTCAATGATATATAAAAAGACATCATTTTTTCAATAGACCAAAAGAGAGAGATTATCATATAAAATGGAACGAGAGGAGTAATTGTTCTAAAACTTTGACGAAACTAATCAGTAAGATGTAATGACTTCACCTAAGTTGTATTGGCTGTTAAAGAGAATAGTCAAGACCCCAAAAGAGTTACGTCGTTACAACAATAACTGCACCTGCAGTCCCAAACAAGTTGGACTCGATTATATTATGCATTCTTTAACAGTCAATTGCAATGGTCATTTAGAACTACTTCTCCTACTCTTTTTTATATAATCACGTTTTCCCAAGCCAACTTGCACGTATCTTAACTAAATCAACATGGTACCTACCAGGTAACTCTGATCGTCAAGGCTTGAACAGAGAGAAACAACGCCTAACGTTACGACTCATAAAGTCAGCTTTTTCGAGTGGTTAATTTCATCTTAATTTACCAGCACAGATCAATCCTAGCAAACTACATAACAAAAACAATTTTCGAAAACATTTGTGAAATGAATTCACAAATTAAAAGCTTGTGACACGACTAGTCTAAAAATTTGAACTTTATCAAATGCATAACATCAAACCTTAAAACTTTATCTAAAAATTTGAACTTTCATTAAAAATTCTACTAAAACTACAAAATTCATTCATATAAGAACTTCGTGAATCTAAATTATACAATTAACAAAAAAAAGAATTCAAAAAAATCAAACCAAGTAAATAATGATTGAAAAGGAGGGTAAAAATGGAAACCTGATTAAATTCTAGAACATCAGACTTGAAACGAATGTGGTCCCCTTTATCACATCGGATATTTTCAGACACATCGGGAATTGTAACGCCGCCGGGGATGACGACGTTCCGTCTATTACTCTCATCCAAAATTACCAATCTACCCCCGTTTGAGCATCTTTTTACGAACCTCAACCTGAAATCGCTAGCAAAATCAAACCCACAACCCAAAGCTTCCATAGCCTTAAGCTCAATCCGCTTCCTCTCGAATTCTTCATCCATCAGCTCAAAAACGACGTGATTTCAGCCTTTCTGGTTGGTTTTTTGAGCTAAAAAAGTGCAAAAAATGGAAATTAAGAAGTGCCCATTTGGGAAAATGGGAGGAAGGGATAGGGTTTAAGATTGATAGGGGTGGGCGTGGGGGTGGGCGTGGGGGTGGAGGGGTAGGTAGGAAGGGAGTTTTGGTCAGAAGTAGATGACGGGAGAAGGAAAGGGAAAGAGGAAAGGTTTGACTTTTGACCAGATGTTTCGTCTGTAAATTTTTGACTCCATTGATCTTTCTTACTAAAAAGAAAGAAGAAGGAAAGCACAATAATTAGAAAAATCTACAAAAATGTAAAAAAAATAAATTGAATTGTATGCGGAAAGAAAAGGGTAAAAATGTAATTTCATTTTTAGAATGAAAATTGAAATTGAAAGATAAATTATTTTTTACAAAATTTTAATTTTATTTTTTTTATTTATGTTCGATATTCATTTTAGGCCTATCTAATATAAAATACAAAATTATAGGTAAGAGTTGATTTTTGTACTTTTTGGTTCTTGTTTAAATTCCCTCAAAAACATGAGACGAAAGAAAATCGACATATCAGACAACGTAGACGCTCCCTTATCTTGTATAGAGGTAGAGAGGTTGTTTCAAATAGACCCTCAGTAGTTGCATAAATTCATTGGATAATCATTAATTAGGAGATCTATTTTCCGGGAAGGACTTACATCATTTCAATATTATGTCAGTGTATGCGTCTACAAGACACTGAGAATTGAAAAGTAAAATAGATATAATGATTTTTTTATTTTAAAACTGCTTACTAATCTTAAATTCTTAAAATATTTATTTAAATTTTTATCACATAAAATTTAATTTTAAAAAAAAAGGTGTTCTTTATCAAAAATTTTTATTATGAAATAATAGTACTTTGAGATATCAACAATTATTTCCCAACATGAAGGTTATTCTAAATTGAAAAGTTGTCTCATTTTGGAAATTTCAAAGCTTTAAAAATAATGTAACATGGTTAAAGCATGAAATAGTTGACTCTTGCCAAATGCAAGAAAAAAACAATTTAAGAATAATACTTTAATGAAGAAATTCAAAGTGCGAGATTTTTTTTAAAAAAAAAAATTGAATTGTTATTAAATTCACAAAAATTACTAAACATATACTTACAAAAGCATTGATATATCATACTAATTAACCAGTTAACATTAAATTAAACCAAAAAAAAAAAGAGAGAAACATTCCTCACCTACTATAAGATACAATAATTAAAATACATATATCATAAACTTGAGTAGGTAAACTAAATGCACCTTAAAAAACATAAGCATATATATATATATGAAAAATTAATTAATAAGATATGAGTTCGATATAATTAAGTAATGAACGATTGATGTAAGTATAAAATTAAAATATATAATATGATTCTTAATCAAAAATTTTGAATTTGACGTGTGAGGTATAGTTCAATTAGAGAGTCATCTATACCCTTACAAAAATAATAAAATTCGAATAAATACTTATTCTCCGTATATCTAAAGATCATCAAGTTGTAAGCCAAAATTTTTATTAAATTTAAATTTTGGAGCCGTCTTAATAAATAATTAAATAAAAATAGAATTTTCAAGAAGTTACCAACCGCGTGGCAAATAGTAGTAAGTGGGGCCGGGTTGCTGAGTCAGCAATCTTCAGTTTTGATTTGATTATTTATTCTATTTGACTATATTATTCTTTTTTAAATCTCACCTGCTTTCTGCTTCCACTTTAAATAATTAATTAGTTAAATTAAATATTATCTATAATTGAGATATGGATTAATCTATCTAATTAAAAAAAATCTGCTCATTATCTTTGTCTATGACTCAATGAAGATCTTATATTCTAAGAATATTTTCTACTATAATTAAGTTGTTGGTTAGACTATTCTATGTGATTAAAAAAAATATGGTGCGTAAAATATTTTGTGTAAATAAAATTTGGTGAAGGATCGCAATCTACGATAGTTGATGTTAGATAATTTATCAATAACAGTATATTCAGTGAAATTTTATAAATAAAATCTAGAGAGGATAATTTATCAATAACATTACGCAGACCTCATTACTACCTCATAGAGATAGAGAAGTTGTTTCCAAAAGACCTCAACTTATATATAGATAATTTATCCTAATATAATATAGTAACTATTTTTATGACTCAAATCCGTAATCTATAAAATAACAGACATAAATAACTTTATATAAATCAAATATATATAATATACCCCTTATGATTTATGGATATAAAATAAGGTAGTGCTTGCAAGTTTCGTGATGGTATTTCTGACTTGAGAATAAATGTATACAATTGATATACTTTATTTGATTAAATCAACTACTATTAGAATAAATAGTAGGTATACGTGTCTCTCTATATATACACACACCTCTAGTTTTGTGATATATATATATAATTATTTGATAGATATATATATTCAATTTGACGAATATACATATACAATTCGTCTCTCTCTCGATTTCGCTCGCCTCTTTTGATTTCACTCGTCTCTCTCCTATATGTAGTTATAAATCGTAATTTTAGCAAACTATATATATATGTATAAACAAACAAACCCTTCAAGGTGGCCCAGTGGTTTAAGCTTTGGGCTTCCATGTTGGAGGTCTCAAGTTTGAAACCCCTTGCTTTGCTAGCGAAAGCAAGAGGTTTGCCTTCTAAGTGGAACTCATCCCACCAGGTTTACCTAATGCGAGTTACCTCTCCTATGTAGTTTTCTACTTGTTTCTTTCAACTTCCATTTCGAATAAAAAATGAAAAAAAAAAAGTTCAAAAAAGGTAAAATTAACATACTTACAATGAGAAAAACTTGAAGGTCACCTCCTCAATCTACCAAAGCCTCCCTAATAGAAGATATCACACATCACAATACTATTTAAATAAGAAAAAATTTCATTGATTTTTTAATAACAGATTGAGTCAATGAGAGAAGAATATTGACTAATGACTATTGATATTAATGAATTAATTATGGATTAAGTTTAATTAAATTGGATTTTCTATTCATACAGTTGGTTATGTTGTTGAGATAAATTTGTCATTAACAATGCTAGGTTTAATATTTAATAAATCATTCTAATCTCTGACCATTTATCATCTCTTTCTTATCTGTAGATTTTTCATTTTTCATTTTGCTTAAAAATAAATTTAAAAAGTGGTAAATTGTGTTAATGCAAAAGTTAATAATCATATATTGGAAAATTTAGGGTCATTTGGTACGTGTATAGCAAGATCTGATATAATTAATGCATGTACATGTATATTTATATATCATGTTCAGTAATTATTGTTATTATTATTATTTTCTTTTTTTCCACACAAATATATTATATGTGAATAAGTTAGCTGTATGGAAATTTATATAAGTTTACGAGGATAAAATATGAAATGAGAATACAAAGCCCATATTCAATCATGACTTCGATCCGGTCTATCCTAGCCCTCTTATGCGTCTTGCCATAGGTAGAATATTGACATTACCCAACAATTTCCCTCCCAACACTTGTCTCATGCAATATGTTGCTTTTGAGAATCAAATTTATGACACCTTGCTCTGATATCACTTGTTAGGATTAAGCGTTTACCATCATATGTCGAAAACTATAGTTGATAGCAAAAGTGTACCTTTATTTCTTAACTAAGTCCACCACACAAACGGAATGTTTGATCATGACTCTCATACGGGCCACCCAGTCTTTTCATAGGTTTTATCGTAGGCAGGATGTTGACATTACCCAACATTATTGTATAAAATTTCATAGAATTATTATTTTCTCAATTGACTTATGACTAATTGTTTTGATATGTTAATTTGTTGACTATAATGTAGAAAAAGGTCACTCTTGAAAGTGTAAGTTCAGAACACGAAAAATATTGCCATGCTTTTGAATTGTAGCTTTTAAAACAGCTTTTGAAAAATGTAACTTTAGAGTAAAGATTTCATTAATTTCTCATTAATAGGAATTGATAGGAAATTGTAGAAAATTTGACAAAGAAACTTGAAAAAGTACATGCATCTAGATTTTAGACTAAGTCCTAAGTAAGAAAATTAAACTAAAATGTTGGAACTTAGACAACTTAATCAACATGACAACAAGCTAATTTTCAACACATTTTTTTATTATTATTCTAATTTCAATTTAGAATCAAATCAGAAACTATTTTGTACGTACTACAGTCGATTTTTTATATAATAATATTTCACTATCACAATCAAATTTTCTGCGGAATCAATCTTTCACATTAATACGTTATGTTATATTATATGTTACTTTTACGACAATATTTTGCTATAACAATATTTTCCAATAGGTCTACATCATCTCTGGCCCAAAGATAACCTTAATACTCGTCTTTCCAAGTGTAAAGAACACATTGTCATCTAGTACACCTGCTATTTGATAAAATTGAACCAAATAAAATGATTTTTATCAATCAAATATCTTTATTTTTAGAGTACCAACTTTAAAAAAATTCCTTCCCCCCTCAAAATTTCATATTTAGTCAAATATTGTCATTATTGGAGTACTAAATGTACAAGTGTTTATCTCCATTATATTACTCATTATCATTTGTAAATTGAGTTCCTTTTACTTAGTACTCCTTTCGTTTATTTTTATTTGTCACTATTTCACTTGTTGATGTCAAACTATATACACTTTAATCAGCATTTTAAGATGTATTTTTTCATTATATTAACATGAGAAGGATTACAACTAATAACGTTTTTCGTATAGTTTTCAACCATATAAATTTTAGATTTCAAAACAACAATATTACCCAGTGGAATCCCACAAGTGGGGTCTGGAAAGAGTAAAATATATGCAGAGCTTACCACTACCTCACAGAGATAGAGAGGTTTTCGGAAAATCATCGTTTCAAATATTAAATTTAACTACTTCAATTTTACTTTGAAGTTTAATCAAACTAATCTTAAAAGGCGAAACAGCGACAAGTAAAAACGAGAGTCATACCATCCAAAGACTTTTCTTACCTAAATACTTGTCAAAATTCAAAATACAAATGTACTATTTGAAGTTTGAAACTTCAACTTTCTATTCCTCAAAAATATCCCAACTTCTAGTCGTCATATATATCTATATAAACTCTAAATACTTTTTCACACAAATAAATCAACACAAATACTCTTAACTCAATCACCATGAAAGAATTAATCTTCATTCCTTTAGCAGGATTAGGTCACATTGTATCAGCCATTGAATTTGCAAAACAAATTATAAAAAGAGATGAAAATTTTTCCATCTCTGTTCTCATAATGAAACTTCCTTTAGACTATGGTATACAAAATTTCATTCAATCACTCACTTCTCAACCTCGTTTGAAATTCATCGATATCTCCCTAGACGAAAAAACGTCTTCTGGACTCCTCAATAACCACGAGACGTTCCTATATGATTTCATCGATGGTCATAAATCATTTGTACGCGAATATGTTGACAACGTTTGTAAAACAAGTTCATGTTGTGGTTTTGTTCTTGACATGTTTTGTACCTCGATGATTGACATAGCTAACGAGTTTAATGTCCCGAGTTACATTTACTTTGCGCCAAATGCTGCTTTTCTTGGCTTATGTCTTCATTTTGAGACCTTAAGAAATGATCAAAATTTAGACACGTCTAAGTACATGAATTCTAATGAGGTATTATCGATCCCAAGTTTTAGAAGTCTTTGTCCTACTAACGTTTTGCCTGAGCATTTGTTAGATTCAAGACTTGCCTCAAAGTTGTTTTTTGATGGAATTCGTCGATTTAAAGAGACTAAAGGGATTGTTGTTAATACTTTTTTCGAGCTTGAATCGTTTTCTCTTCAGGCTCTTTCGGATTCTGAGATGGTTCCAAAAATTTATCCGGTTGGTCCACTGGTTAGTTTTGAAAAAAGTGGTCATTTTCGAAATGATCCATTGGAGGTTGAAAGTATTATTAAGTGGTTAGATGATCAAGAGGATTCCTCTGTAGTGTTCTTGTGTTTTGGTAGTATGGGAAGTGTAGAAGCAGAACAAATTACAGAAATAGCAACTGCACTGGAGCATTGTCATCACAGGTACAATTAGTTGTTATCTTTTAAACCCCCCTCCCTCAAATAGTTTATCTGATTTAGATTTAGCACGGAGTTTAACACAATAGCAAAAACCTGTGAATTTTATAGTTTTAAACTAAAGATAAGTAAAATATTGTCTTAAATATATCATGTGAAATATTGAAATTAAAAAATTGTCAAAAAGGAAAAGAGATGTTCTTCTTTAAATAAACTAAAAAAGAAAATAAGACAAACGAATTGAAAGATATGATCAGATGGTAAATGTCTCTTTAGTATTAACCAGATATGTCGTGTTCGAGCCTTGTGAATGAACTCTTATGATTTACAACATTTATGATAATGAGTATTCATATAACACTCCAGCTAACTTATTGAATGAGATTAAGGATTGTTTTTTGTGATATAAGCTTCTTTGTTTAAAAAAAAAAAATCTTGAAATGGCTTTTTTTTTTTTTTTTTTTTGCTTCCCACCCGATGTTCGGAGTACGTGGAGCCCTGACTAAATCTGGATCGCATACTGCAGAGCCCACTTCAACAGGATCTTGAATTGGCTTGTTAATATAGCTCTTCTAAGGAAAGTTGTTTTTATCTATGTTAAAATAATGTTACGTCCGTGTCTGATTCTCCATAATACAGATATTCATAGCTCAAAAACTTTTTCCTAAATACAGATATTCATAGCTCAAAAACCTTTTCCTAATTCTAATTTGTTATTTTTCTAACAGGTTCTTGTGGTCTCTAAGAAAATCTCCACCAAAGGGAAAAGTAGATATACCAAAAAATTACAACAACTATGAAGAAGTGTTGCCAAAAGGATTCTTGGAGAGAACAAAAGGATTTGGAAAAATAATAGGATGGGCTCCCCAAGTAACAATTTTATCCCATCCATCAATAGGAGGATTTCTGTCGCATTGCGGATGGAATTCGATTCTAGAAAGTGTACATTTTGGTGTGCCAATTGCAGCTTGGCCACTCTATGCTGAACAACAAATGAATGCATTTTTGTTAGTGAAGGAATTAGGACTTGGTGTGGAGATAAAAATGGATTATTATGTTGATTTTGAGGGTAAAAATAATAAAGTTGATATAGTGAGTGCTCAAGAAATTGAAAATGGTTTATTAAAGTTGATGGTGAAAAGTGAAAAGAATGAAGTGAGGAAAAAAGTGAAAGAAACGAAGGAGAAGAGTAGAGAAGCTATGGAGGAAGGGGGATCATCTTATAATTCTCTTGGACTTCTAATGAAGGATGTACTACACCACCAGTAAAATCCCACAAGTAGGGTCTGGAAGGTAGAATGTACGCAGACCTTACCACTACCTTATAGAAACAGAGAAGTTGTTTCAAATGAAGGATGTACTCACAAATATTTAAGTTCTTATAATATGATGAAGAAAAAGAAGAAGAAAAATTATGGTATTTGAGGTGATATGTAGTACTATTATGGTTATTTTAGTATTTGTAAATTTTTAATATTCTTTCAATATTTGTATCATATTTTGAAATTGACCTGAAATCTATTAAAAAAATTCTCCCTACTTTATAAAAGTAAAATCAGAGCACAATACCACCCTTCTCGTATTTCACTTTTGAGACTATACTTAATACTCATGTTATTGTGTAGTCGATTCAAATACACTATATAAAAAGCAAAGAATGTTTATATTTAATTAAATTATTAACTTTAAGAATCAACAAATTAAAGTGAATATACACACATATCACTTTAACTCTAGTAGTATAAATAAAGTATTAAAAATAAATATGCATAATATGTATCATACTTTGTACATTTATTGACTCGATAAAACACTTGATATAGATAACTTTTTATCATATTATGTACTTCATTTGTTTAAAAAGAATGATCTAATTTAATTTGACATAAAATTTATTAAAAAAATAAAGAAAATTTTTCAATCTTGTGGTCCTAAATAAAGTTATATTAAATGTATCAAAATGTCCTTTAATATTATGATTTGAAATATATCACGTGAAAATTTAAAATTAAAGTTTTATAAAAAAATAGATCATTCTTTTTTAAACAAAAAAGCATGTGCAACATTTCACTAGGATTTCCAAATCTACAATGTTCTGGACAAATGTATACACACAATGTGCACGCCACACAATGTATTTTGCTAATAATCTGAAGTTTGTTTTGTTATCGCATACGTTTATATCCAAGTCTTCCTTGTATTTGTGATGAAAATTTGTTGTCATCCCTCCATATCTTTGATGGTTTGAGCGAAAATCTGAGAATCCTGATATTTTACGATTAATATTCATCTCGGTTCGATTAGACATCTGCCTCACATAAACTACCCACCTCACCGTCGATATAGAATGTATCCTAATCCATGGATAAGCAATCTTGTGTCATAGAGCCAACATTATCACTTCATCATACAACACATAATGAGGGGGAAAATGAATGGAGAATTAATGAAAGCACAAAACATACAATGGACTTATTTAGTCACAAATTAATACTTTAGTGTAAGAATTGATACAAACAGAACTTCAGGAACCTAACTGTCACTTCCATAAGAATTTGTGAACTTGTAATGCATTTTAATGTCCCGTCGAACTTTTTTTTCTTGTTATATCCACCACACAAGTTGTAAGAGCTCTGTAGTTCAGAGTTCAGACCGCCGGAGAAAATGGAAAAAACGACGCCGTTAGATGTACCGAGGATAAAGCTAGGTTCACAAGGACTAGAAGTTTCCAGGATCGGGCTGGGCTGTATGAGTATGTCGGGCAACTACGGCCCGCCCAAGCCCGAGCCCGAAATGATCAAGCTACTTCATCACGCTATTGATACTGGAGTGACCTTCCTCGATACTTCTGATGTCTACGGACCTCTTATCAATGAAATCCTTATTGGGAAGGTGAAGATCCTGTTTTTTAATTAGAGTAATTGCAATTGCTGCATGAATTAGTTGTACTTCCTGCTTAATTTGTTGTACCTTTCTGATCCTGTAGTGTTTTAACTGTTCAATGAGCAAAAATGGAAGTTTGTGATAAATCCTATGAATTTTCTGGTTTAATTGGGGTAAAAGTAGATACCTTTAGTTTTTTTTTTTTTAATGTTTAAATGAAGTCTATTTAATGATCCTCTAGAAAAAGCATGGTGAGTTGGGAGCTATGAGGTTTTAGCTTCAAATTGCACTAGAGGCAAAAGTTAGGTGATATCTTCCGATTTGTTGAAGTCTTGGTGGACAAAGTTGTGGGCACCTGTGCTAGTGGGAGGTTGCAGGTACCCTTTTGGAATAGCTGAGGTACGGGCAAGCTAGCTGGGACACTGCAGTTGTTAAAATAATAGTGTGGAATTTTTGTATCTAAATAATGAGTTTTTTCCTTTCTAGATTTGAGTTCAAGATATGCAGTTCTAGATTTTTCTTTGACTTTAGAATCTGTAAAATATATTCTTTTCTGCAGTCTTGTATATGTTACAAATTAGTCATCAAAGCATGAAAAAGATTTTAATAATATATTATCTTTGGTTGTTTACTATGTAGGTTGCTCTTCCTGCACTTGCTTTTGAAAGTTGTTAGGATTGTTTATGCTTAATGTGAATTCAAGTTGTACTTTTTCATCTGATACCATGGCCGCTAAACACTCTATAAAGTAGAGTATCATACGTTCATTTCGTCTTTTGGAATCTTATATTTTGACATTAACCTAGTTGCCTCTCAATTTTATAAAGTTGGTCCTGTGTGTATAAAAATTGAGAAGGCTTGTCAGATTCTATTTGTGCTTAAATCACCTAACTGAGTATATGTATGATCACCATCTAGATGTGATTAATGAATGATTTTTTGCTGATAATGTAGATTAATGGATGAAATTTGATTTATCAAAATTTGTTTGGTTAATTTTATTGCAAAGTTGGTCCAACCCTGTTCTTCTGTATACTTGATTTACGTAAAACTTGGAGTATCTTGAGCTGATAGATCTTCCAGAGACTCGAAACTATGTCCTCGTAAATCTATGAATTACATTTTCTACCTGAGTTTTATAGGTGTGTGATATGTTCATGTTAAACTGATTTTATGTAGGCTATTAAAGGGATGAGAGAGAAAGTACAAATAGCTACCAAGTTTGGTATACGATTCGAAGATGGAAAAAGGGGCATTTGTGGTGAACCTGCATATGTAAGGGCTTGTTGTGAGGCCAGCTTGAAGAGACTGGATATCGACTGCATTGATCTGTATTATGTTCATCGCATTGATACTCAGTTGCCAATTGAAGTCACGGTTTGACATCTTTGCTCCAAAGTTTTATTTTTGTAGTGTACTTCATTACTTTTAAGTTTTAAAAAGTAGTTGCCTTCTATGATTTGGGTGTCTAATCAGGAAAATCGTATTTCATTGATTGTAGCCTACAAAGTCAATTTTTCCCAAGTTTGCCATCCAAAAAAAGTACCACTTGGTTTGATTGGTATATCAGTCCATGTTCTATGTGACACGCCTTGTTAAGTCTATGCTACTCTTTCATTTTTTCTTCTCTTTGTTTTACTATTTTTTTGATGTGTCATATTACGAACTCCTTCAGTTTATGATAAACACTTCCATTACAAGTTATTTCTGAGATACTTACATTTGGAAATGAGTTTCAAGACAATAGTTCTCCCAACATTTGTGAAGTTCCATGCCTAGTTAATTAAGTGGCGCCGTTTCATAAAATAGTTTCTCGCAATTAGGTTAGTGTCTTGTCAATCAGATCCCGTGATTTATGCAATTATCTGAAGATAGTACAATATCATCTATGTGACTCACAACTGCAGAATCTGCATTATCATTACTATATTTACCAAATTGTGCTATATGTTCTTATACTGTTGGGTACATTTCTAAGATGGGAGAACTGAAGAAACTCGTGGAAGAGGGTAAAATCAAATATATAGGTCTATCAGAGGCTTGTGCATCCACAATAAGAAGGGCCCATGCCGTTCATCCAGTAACAGCTGTTCAGATGGAATGGTCTTTGTGGACTAGAGATCTGGAGGAAGAAGTAGTTCCTACTTGCAGGTGACACATCTCTTTGGTCAACACCCTTGCATCGAATTACTAGCAAACAAGTGCTTGTTCTGATACTTGTCATTTACAGAGAACTTGGCATAGGGATTGTCCCCTATAGTCCTCTGGGACGAGGTTTCTTCTCAGCAGGGGCAAAGTTGATTGAAAGCTTGCCTGATGGTGACTTTCGCAAGGTTAGACCACATAAAAAATCTTGACTGTTTTTGTGTTTTCTTCTATGGACATGTAAGCTACACATTTGCAGCGAGCATCAACTTGATGGTTTTTAGTTTCATTTGAATTTAGTATCCTGTTATCTCTTTGTGCATTGATGTTTTGCAAAGATTCTCAAAATTCTCTGCAAGGTAAAGCCTTTGCCAAGTCTTGCTCAACATGCCTTTTCCTCAGATTCCCTTTTAGCTATGGTGATAGATGATCATGCCCTGTACATAAAATGCAGAATAATAGGAAAATTTTCAAGTACATTTCTATTGACAGCTTCTCCAGGAATAGCTTAATGAAATACTATTGTTTTATGGACATGCTGATGTCCTTGAATCAAACTGACTGACACTAAGCATGGAGTGATTTGGTTTTACCAAGCATGCAGTAATTTGACAACTGCTAAGATGGATATGCGATCTTATAATATTACATAGAATTAAAAATGATCCCTATTTGCTAGAAGTGTGTTGAGGATGAAATGAGAGGAGTGTGCTTGAGACCGGTTTGTAGATGTGATACTATGGCAAGGGGAAGTGTTGAAAAGGAGAGGAGGTAAAAATCTCGAAGTGCTGACAAAGTTCTAAAGAGAAATGCATACCTAGCAAAAAAATATGGCACATTGGAAGAGAATGAACCATATAGGTGATATCTAGCAGTGGAAAATGAGGATTTAGTCTTTTTAAAAGAATTTCTAATATTGTTATTATTATTGTTAATTTATATATATTTAGCATATTGTTTGCTTGTATTTTTATCTGGTATGATAATGACGTGAGTTGAACTTAATCAGAGAAGTCAAAGATTTCGCAAAGCCCATTCCAACTTATTTGCAATTGAGGCATAGTTATAGTTGCAGTCGTTATTCCAGATTCAGGAATAATTATCCTAAACTTCCAACTCGCCCCTTTCGTTAAACATTTCTTGAGATGCATCTGACAACTGATTTAACACACAATCTATCAAGATAAACATTTTGGCACAACCACCCATTTTTGCTCCGTGAAATGTACACATATGACTAGTTTAATGGTTGCATCAATGAATCTTTCTATTTCAACTGCAACATAAATTTACTATTGCTGGTTGGCTTTGTAGGGTTTCCCTAGGTTCAAGCCGGAGAATTTTGAGCATAACAAGCAAGTATTTGAGAAACTCAATCTAATGGCTGCGAAGAAAGATTGTACCCCTTCACAATTAGCATTGGCATGGGTTCTTCACCAAGGAGATGATGTATGCCCTATACCAGGCACAACAAAGATCGAAAACTTCAACGAAAACTTAGGAGCCTTATCCGTAAAATTGTCAGCAGAAGACATGAAAGAAATCGAATCGTATACCTCTGATGATGTTGTCAAAGGTGAGAGACATCTATACATGTCATCAACTTGGATAAATTCAGAGACTCCGCCGTTGTCCTCCCTGGAAAGTTGAGTAGGGTTTGACAAGTGATATCTATTTGGCTACCTAGATATTGTTGCACCCATGGCGGATCCACCAAAAGTGCACTATGGGAAATCCAATATACACTCGGCGACATATTGAAGAGTTTGAATAACATAGAAAGCTTTTGTACATGTACTCATACTTCATGTTATGGATTGCTCCTAAGCTATCAAAACTTTTGAATCTACCTTTAAATGAGCTTTCATACAGCATTCTTCTGACTCACGATCAAGACAATATTCGCCCGACAATATTCTTCTGACTCAGGATCAAGACAGTCAAATAAAGCATCTTTCACCTCGTTCCACCAAGATTCTTCCGTTTTCCATTTTTTGATTGTTCCAGCTACCAACACAACCACTAGGGGCAGTCCTGCAACTGCTTGACTCACATCTCTCAGTTCGCGCGGGCAATCTTCCTTTTGAAATACTTTCTTCTGCAACAATTGGCAACTCTCGTCTGTTGTGAGGAATGGAAGAGAATGAGGATCGGTATGGTACTTGACTTGCTCACCCACTTTCTCAAGTCGAGTTGTTACGACTATTCTGCTTCTATTTCCAACATCTGGAAACGAAAGCCTCAAGTCATCCCATGCCATACCTATCATCCAATACAATCAGATATCTCTTTCCTATTAGTCTTTTCCTCAACATGTCAGCAAGTTCGCAAACCTCATCTTCCTTGTTCTTGGAACCAGTAACTTGACTGAAGATCTCTTGCAACAGCTCTCTCCGGTTATATGTTTGGGAGACAATGCACCATGCTCGAACATCAAAATGAGAAACAATGATGCCACTATTATACAACTTTCTAGCACAAGTTGTTTTACCTTGTCCCCCCATCCCAATAGGGATGACATCTAGCTCACTTGTCCCTCGAGTCAGATACTGAACTAGTTTTTCTGTTGCTATCTCAAAACCCACTATCTCCTCATCACTCAAAGAATTGCTATGTCGAGTTGTCAGATGTTTACATGGTGATAACTCATAGCAAGGCATAAGAGCAACTTCACACATCTCAGTCACCTCCGCATTAATTTGCTTGATCTCCTTTATGTTTATAGGAAGTGAGCAAAAAATATGCCAAAAGACATTATACTGAGCAAGAATGGAGTCAGTTGAAACCTCAGCTTCATATGCCAAATTGATGGTACGCCCCTGAAGATTTCTAAGAATTTTATGTTCATGGTGCACCTTTGCAACATCTCTGAAAATGTGTTCTCATATTAAAGATATAAATTACTATCCGTCTTATATCTCCTCAGCTTTATCTATCTATTTATAACTTTTTAATTTTATTTTCTCGATTTGAAATTCAAATTGCGGACTTAATTTTCCTTTAAAATTATTGAGATTGAGGGGGGTCAAATAGGATGGATCATGATCCAATTTGAAGTTTAACCCATTTGAACCCAAAGTAAATTAAGATGAGTCATGATCTGAATCAGACTCAATTTCTATCCCAACCTATTTTAATATCCCTAATTTCAACCCAACCCATTTTAATATCCCTAATTTCAACCCAACCCATTTTAATATCCCTAATTTCAACCCAACCGGACCATCTGACCACCCTAATTATAAGCATAATATACTCAGAAGATATAGAAAATATGTGCATCTTCAAACAAGAAAATGTAAGATCCACTCATGTTACATAAAAATGAAATAGAGAAAGTGGTTGTACAGCATCATCAATTAGCTTTATGATCTTCAAGTAAAACAAAATGAAAACTAAATTAAAAACGTAACTGTTAGAGGGGAGAAAAACTAGAAATAATCCAAAACAATCATATACGTGGTCTAACTGGAAAAAAACAAAAACAAAGAGAGTTCACTTTTTAGCTTTAATAAGCTACTTTATGTACAATTTAAGTTTCTAAGAAGCAAAATAATGGTAACAAAATTCCTTTTCAAGTAAATCTTCAACTAATGTGCTTCCTCCCATTTTGTTATTGACTTGATTTCTTACATCCACATTTGCAGTTTTCAAGTTCTGTATTCAGATTCTGCACAACAAAACATACTCAGTGAAATCCCACAAATGGAGTTTGGATCCTCTAGCCAAAAAAAAAAAAGAACTATTTTCACATAATTTATAACTTTTAAGGCTAAAATGTTTGGTTTGGTTGTAAACGCCATGTGAATACAAGCTATGTTGCTCTAGCTAAAGCTGTTGTACTCGTGTCAGATCTTCCAAAATGCATAGCTTTTGGAGGATGTGACACCCGACATTATCTTTGAAGAGATGAGCAACACAGAAAATACGTATTTTAATTTCATATGTAAGTGCACGTAACATGATAGATCAAGTAAAGCTGCAAAGTAGAAACTAAAAAGATTGATCAATTTATTCACACACCTGAACCTGATCTTGAAGGGTTCGAATGTGCTGCACTGCTAGATCCAGCATGTCAGCATAGCTCGTTTGCTGCAAAACCAAACAAGAAAATATTGTTAGAAGTGGAGGGTAGCTTGTTTGCTGTGATAAAATTTGCAGCTCAAGCATGTTCCAGTAAACTGAAAATATTGTGAAGTGGAACGTAAGAAAAGCAAACAGACAACAAGATTACTGAAAGACTAGTTTTTCCTTTAGACAAAAAATCTACACAGGTTCGGATAGTGAAACAGCATTTTAGCATGCCAAGTAACAACCATTCGATTAAATAGAAGTCTTGAAAGTACCAGTTGCTGCTTCTAAGCACTTCATAAATAGCTACGCTAGCTATAATACCAGTTCGCCTTAAAGCCTAATCGCACTCCACCCCCTCCAACACCATAAAGACATAGGTCATGATACTTTTCTTTCCCAGAGAAGTTAAATGTGAAATGAGCAAATGCTTGACAGATCCAAAACTACGGACTATACCTTGTCCATGTTTGGAACAAGATCTTGTAGCTTCTTAAGTTTCCCACTAATTCTGGTTCTTCTTTCCTGTATAAGAAAAGAAAAGAACGTCCGTTATCACGCATAGCAAAAAGAAAATATATCTATGATGATCCAAATTTTGAGATAGTATTTTTGAAGGCCGTATCTACTGTTAGATACTAATATTTAAAATCAGTGGATAAGCCACTGGAAAAGTTGCATCAGCTTCAGCTGATTATTACCTTTTTGTGATCAAACATCATGGGTAAATATTATTCATTTAGGACTGATATCACTGATCAAACTAAAAAAATACCTTGAAGCATAAAGAAACCAATTTGTTGACCTAAATGGGAAATTTATTTGCACTACTTAATCCATATATTAGAGTTTGATAAAAAAGAAGTCTTTACATCTTTCTTATTCTCAATCGAAGCCCTATAAAATGAAATGGAGCAAGGGAAAAATAAATTTATAAAATTCTATTGTTTTTATTTTTTTTCATTATAAGGGCCAAGTAAAGGAATGACTTTAAGAAATTTGAAGTTCACCCTTTCTGCAATGCTGCGAGGATGAGTAGCACAACCACGCTTGGCACGAATTTTGCAAGGAACAGAATCCTCGGGGATGTGTAGCAATCTATCCATAGAAGCCATTTCTAGTGCTGTCTGAGACAAGCCAAACTGAAACTGAAAATTGTTCAAAAGACAAAAAACATCAGTTCATCCTCCCAGAAGTGATAAAAATGCAGTTTTCATCAATATTTGTGAGAGTTACACACGAGAAACATGATTGAGTAGGCCAACATGAAGTATTTTGCTTCTTTTATTTTACATTCTTCTGCAGAAAGAAAATATATATACATAATATTGTAGTAAGGCTGTGAAAGGGAAGAATGAAAAGGAAGTATATCTATCGCCGTTGACATGTCGAAAACAGACTTCAAACAGTGAAGGTTTATGTGTTTTCTGATACTGACTATCAAGATCGTATTAGCTGGAAGAAAGAAGAAAGTTAGGGAATTGAAGACAAAAGAAAGCCAAGAGAAAAACCAAATTGTCAACTTTTTGAAAGATTTCCAGTACTAGATAGTTGAAAGAAAAAAAACACAGATTTTGAAGTCTGGAAGACTAACACCATCAAAATGATATCTCACCTTTTCACATAAATGTTGTTAAAGTTAGGCGTAACACATCACAACTCTAAAATTCACGATAGAGAAAACACAACCATTAAACACTCGTAAATAAAAATACAACTTCTCCAGATAAACATACTTTCACAAAGTTTCAGTTATATTACCTGAGTTTCCCCGTCATCGAGCCCATTGACAATGTCATTGCTAATGTGCTTGGCTCGTTTGCTCGGTGTAACAGAGAACATTATAGAATTGTTATCTTCCCAAGAACCCATAGCGAAACTACTTGCACTGGCATAAGAATGTGTTGACTTTCTGTGGCCATTGTCTATACTGGCCCCTTCAATATCCTCATTTTCCTCTGCTATTTGAGAGAGAGCTTCTTGCCTAGTGAAGCTAAGCTGAGAGTTCAGCCTTGTTATTCCCCGGCCACTATCCCCACCGCCTTTCGAGTTATAGCTTCCTCTCCCCATGGAAACTGAAAACCCTAACGTCAAGTCAAACTTGAATTATACTACGAATTACAATCATAACGAGTTCTTTTTTTACCAAATTAAAATCACTAACAGATATGAATATTTTCGTGAGAGACATCTCTAGTTGCCACAAAAAGTAAACATTTTCGGCAACAAAAATGTTGCTACAAAAGCTGATGGTTCTAGTTTGACCCTTGTAGTCTCCATAGAAATTAACATTTAATCGAGACAATACTTGGGTCGCTACAAATATGTACCAAATTCCTGCTGAAAACAAACTTTAGCTGAAAAAGTATTTGGTTTCATTTGGCTTTGTATTGCAAGGTTTCTTTGACAAAATTGAAGTATATTACACATAACACAAAGAGATTTCTTTTCCACATTAAGTTGTTTGCCTTTCATTCGGTATCTTAATTGAAGTCTTTGTTTGACTAGGCAGGAATATTGCTACTCAAACTAACATTAACAACAACGACAACTACATATCCAGCGTAATCCCATAAGTGGAATCTCAAGAGGTAAGATGTATGCAAACATTACCCTACTTTTGTGGGGTAAAAAGGTTGTTTCCAATAGACCCTCGACTCAAAAGAAATGATCTACTAAAGCTACATTAGATAAAATCTTACTTGGTCTATTGAGTGGTAAACTTCCTCTAGAGTTACGGGAGTAATAACGGAATAAAAACTAACTTATGTTGGTTGCATCCTCATAAATGCCACCAGTTTGTGTGGATCCTGCAAAAGTTATCGGGTCCGACAGCATTTTTTGAGGATTCGAGCAACATAGTTAATCAATCTATCAAAGGATTAAGAAGAAGAATGTAGGTAAATCAAAACAGAAACACAAAGTTCTCAAAAATAATCATAAACTCTTGTTAGTTGCATTAGATTATATTGTAGGAAGATATAAAACTACAATAAATTATACTTAAGTATTTCCAAAAGGTATTCTTTTGAGAGCTAATGAAATTCTTTGTGATTCCACGCATTACAAGGACGACCAATGTATTTGATAATTTGTAGAAAGTCATGCTTTAGTTTAACTTAATGCATTTAAACAACTCCATAGTAACCATATATATTGAGTAATATTGCTTCTTGGAGCTCAATTATTTCTAACCAAAATTTTGCGATTCCAAAATCCATATCAAATTATCACAGTGAGAAACTTTTCTTATTATTAGGATCCAAACACCCTTACATAAACCTTAGCCAACGTGGTCTATGTCACATGACTTTATATTCATTTTTTTTAATTTATAACCATCAAATCTTGTTTTGGAATGTCATTTTGTTTCATAAGTAACTATTATTTTATCTAAAAGATTCATAAATTTCAAGAAAAAGGAGTTTGGTAAACAAAAACATTATTATTGAAAAACTAGTGAAGCATTCGAAAACATTGGGCTGGTTTTAGATGGCGTCTAATAATACAAAAATTATTTATTTATAATAATAAATAATGGATTATAATAAAGAGCAAGTGGGAATAATGGGTCAAGTAAATACTCATGCACGTGATAACTGACCAGTAATGGAATTTTAGGAGCTGTTTGGTGAATGCATCTTGGCCTCAAAATAAGCAAAAATAGGATTCAAAGAATCTTAGGCACAATCACCATCAATAATTAAATAAAATAAAGGCACCAAAACTTTTCCTTTATTATTTTATTGGCTAGTTGGTACTTTAGAATTTTTGTAATGTCAACTTGCTATCTGAAAGTTTGGGCCCCACCAAAAAAAATGCTCATTTCCTCCAATACGGAGCTTCTTACTAAGATTATGATTAAGGAAACAACATTATTCTATATTTCTCATTGGGGCCCAAGTGACAACTTGTTCTGCAAAGTTTTTCAATTAATAATGTGAAAATGGCCACTTAATTCTATACTTGTACAATACTCGTATAAAATTATAAAGACCATAAAACATATTTTGGCCCCCTAAAACTCCTTACTTCTTTACATCCTACATTTTATTTTATAACCCTATTTGACTGAATATAAAATTTAAAAATAAAATAAAAACTTTCAACAAATACCAAAAGTATTTTATATGATTATGACCTTAAATATGAGAAATTAACATAAATAGTCGTACATCAAAATAAGTAAAAAAATATATATATGTATTAATATACATAATATATAAAGTTTTGATACGGAATATTATATATTTAATTAGTGAATGCAATAATTTTTTACCGTCCAGCCAAACATGTCACTTGCCCATGTTTCATGACATCACACTACTAAATAGCTTTACAATGTTTTGTATTTTAATATTCATATTTTTAAATTAATCTTATTTTAAATAACTTCTTGTTGAGCTGAGGTTCAAATCGGATACAATTTTGCTATATCTAAACAGGTAAAGGTAAAATCTACGTACATATTATTCTCCTTAAATTCCTATGGAATTACTTTGATATGTTATCATTATTCTTATAATTGACACAAATTTTTAAAATAGTGATGCTATATAAAATGAAACGAAACGAGTAATGTGTTCCCAAATTGTACTTGTTTAATAAATTTATTTATTATGATTTCGTTGGGTTGAAGAAAAGAGAACTACAACATAACTAAATGGAATAAGACTTGTGCTCAAAGAACCACCCCAACCTCTATTGTGGGGGAAAAAATAAACCCCAACACTTGATTGACCAATTCAAGTTTGTGTGACATAATGAACATGATTTAATTAGTTCATACAAACATTAATTTAAGAGACTAACACAACGATTAAAAGTTAATACTAGACCTAAACCTAACCTAGAGTAGATATATAATATATAAGTGTCCTATTCCGCAACAATAATATACTCGGTGAAATTCTATAAGTATGGTGTGTAGGATAAAATGTCTGAAGACCTTATCAGTACCTCATAGAGATAGAGAGGTTGTTTTCGAAAGAACCTCATCTCAAAAATATCATTCCAAAAACAGAAAATACTAAATATGAAACAACGGCTAGTTGAAAACAGAATCTGTTGTAGTATATATCAAAAAGAGTTGTAGAGTGATTTTTTATACAGTTGACAATAAAAGCATAGTCCTTCTGTCTGCCCACCTCATATCAAATTAAATCACACAAGTTGTATCACCCTTTCTCCCTTCCCTGCTTCTAAGGATCTAGGCACCATTAATTACTATTAATACAAAGGACAAACATTTTATAAAAATTGAGAAAACTCTCAGCATCAGTGATGTATAATTCAAAATTTAATGGATATTAATCCATCTTTCTTTCTTTTACTTTTGATCATATCTAGTCCGTTCTGAGTATGAGTTTTGAGACGAGGGTTACCAGGAAACAACCTCTCTACTTAGGTAGTGGTAAGGTCTGCGTACACTCTACCCTCCCCAGACCCCACTTGTGGGATTTCACTGGGTATGTTGATTGTAGAAGGTAGATAGATAAAAATTTGGAACTATTTTTCAAATGTCTTATTTAAGTTGATGATCTATTGGTTGGAATAGTCTTTCTATCTTTATGAAATAGACAATCTTTCTGATCGTCTTCACTTGAAAACCAGTTTTATGAGATCAAATTTCGCGATGTACAGTTAATTATACTCTTACCACCAAGATCAAACCCTTCGGACTAAAAAAAAATAAATTGTGACTCTTATTTTAATTCAATATAGTTTAGAGTAAACAGGAATTTGGCTTTTAAATCGCACAAGTTGAATCCATATTTTTCCAAGCATTTGACTTTTCAAAGAGAAGTTATAAATTTAATGTGTTTCTTTCTTCACTATTTCTAATCTGACCTTTTCGCTTTTACTTTTTTATTTTAAATTTTTTCTAAATTATAATTATTTTAAATTAGAGTTTTTCGAAAATAACATTCTTATTACACAAGAATAGAGATAATTGCTATATTTATTTCACCTTCTCCAAACTTGTAAAATCTACTTGATGTGGTGTTGACCATGAGGTAACAAATACTCTATCTAATTAATTAGATATATGCAAGTTTGTCTGAATCATAATAATTATAAAATAATTTAGAAGTACCAAATTTCTTTGATATATAAATTTAGACTGTGATTTTTTAAAAATAATCTTTCTATTTCTATGAGATAGTAATAAGGTCTATGTCTAATTTACCCTCTTTAGACGTCACTTATGGAACTCTACGAAGTATGTTATTGTTCTTCAACCTCATTTATTTCACACAAGTTGCATCTAACTCCTCTCTGTTCCCCACCCCAAATTCTAACTATGGAAACTTTCTTTAAAAAAAATACTACGTATTAATTAGTGGTTATGAGATTCTTATCTTAAAGAAGGATCCACCATGATTAATGACTAATTAATTAATACCAGTGGTTTCATTAACAAAATGTTGTGGGCGATTAAAAACTTAGACACACAGGCATTCACCTTCCCCAAATGTGGAACCCACTTTTACATGTCATTAAGAATTGAGACAGGATTAAGACCAACCAATTAGCTCCACTAATCTCCTAATTTGCCCTAGATTGATAAGTTTATTTTTAAAAAGAGTAATAATTAATTTATAATCTGCGGTTGCATACGTCATATAATTTCTAAATGAGGAAACTAATTCCTTTACCCTAGCTAAACCCAAGAATTTTTCCTTCTACTTTTAACACTCACTCCGTTCAATTTTAGTTATCAAAAGTTTTCTAATTTAATTTTCATTTTTATTTGTCATTTTTCAATTTTTTTCCCCTACCATACTCTCAATTTATTGTTATTGAGTTACTATCTTTGAAAAATATGATGAGACCAGTAAACTAGTAAACTTACAATACAAATAATTATTTTCTTAAGGTCAAATTTTGACAACTAAAAGCGAATAAAAAGAGTATTAATTTACTAGTAGAGGTACGACTACGATTTAAAGTATATGACTTTCGGATTCTAAACCATCTAAGTTATTAGGCTCTAAAGAAAAATTTATATGTATTAAATGAATTTCTTAAGATAAATACATAATTTTGGGGCAAAGCTACACGGTTTTTTATTATATGTTGCAGAAATAATGACACGGCAATATTTGAAAATAATTTAACTTTAAACTTGTCATTTTATCTTTAATGAAAAACCTTTAATTGTTACACAGACTAGTTTAAGACCACAGAATTTAAAAGTTTTGAAGCCACATAAATGTTTTGAAATGTTTGTAACCAAAAATTTATAAATTTTTTAATTTTTGCTTCCAAATTGTACAAAATCAAATTATAACACATAAATTGAAATGACTGAATTAACCAAATCACTTCTGGTTTTTCCTAAAATGAATAATATTTTCAAATAACTTTAACTTGTCAAACAATTGATAATTGGGATTAGGGGGAGTATAATCCTTGAATTGTACTATGGATTCAATTTACAAACATGAAGTATTGAAGTGTAAAATCTAGTTCAACATATTTTTCAAGATTGGAAAGCATTATTAGAAATTGTAGAAGGTAGATAGATAAAAATTTGGAACTATTTTTCAAATGTCTTATTTAAGTTGATGATCTATTGGTTGGAATAGTCTTTCTATCTTTATGAAATAGACATAAAATTTATGTATATTATATTCTTTTTAAACTTTACTTGTAAAATTATATTAGATATATTGTTATTGTTATAGACAGATAGAGAAAACACAAGTATCAAAATGACACTCGCCGAAGGAAAAGTAGAATCACCCAAACTTTTGGTCTATATGATATATTTTCTCGCTTTCATTTTATGTGAGACGATTCAATATTTGATGAACATATAATTTTTGAGTTTTTAAAATAAAATTTATATATTTAAAAATTACTTAAAATATATTATTTATTTAAAAAGTCATAATTTAAAATAATTAAAAAGCAAATGAAAAATTACCATTAAAAAACTCCTTTTAAGTAATCACCCAATTTAATAACTATATCACATGAAGTGGGACAAATAAAGTATTTCTTATTTAAGTTACAAAGGTACTAATCATATGTAAGGAGAGGAAAATGAATTTGCAAGTTGCAAGGAGGTAGTAAAATTCTTTATGTATATCCTTTATAAATAAACATATACATCTCTTTTATCTTTGGTGGTTTTTTTAGTAAGTTGTTATATGTAACTAGACAACACAAACTCAATAATTCTTTAAGCATCTTTCCCAACTACTCTTTTTGTATCCTTTTTTGATAATTAACTATATGTCTAAGTGCTCAACTAGTCAATTTATAAGGTCTAATTGTGACATAAGTAAATCTTACTTTTGTACTCTAATCTCATGACAATTCATTAAGAAGTTAATATAGTCTACAATGGATGATCAATAGAAGATCATGAAGGTAATCCTCCATTAATTGGTTATATCTAGTAGAAACCTACTCTCTCATTTCATCTATAGCTAATTATAACATTTTTCTCAAAAGACACCTCAGTGCACTAGAATTTTGCTATGCGAAGAGTCTAAGAAAAAATCGAACCGCAAGAATTTACTTATATTCTTGCATTTCTACAAAGAATGTTCTCACAATTTGAACACATGACCTAATTCTGAATGACTCTTCATCTAATTCAAATCATTTACCATGCAACTATCTTCTTAAGTAAATTAGACAAGGTTTTAGCATAAAACTAACCGTCTTGTACGAAACTCTGAAATAGATTCTTTTTTTAACTTCCTAATTCACATGCTCGAATATCGTAATGTAGAATTGCAATAACATATTTAAGCTTATAAATGGAAAGAATTATTTCTTTTTTAAATTTTGTATCGAGACAAACTTATTTAAAATGTAAAATACAATTTAAAGATTGTTAATTTAAGTATGCAAAGTTGATTTGGTGATATGTCAACAAGTAAAAAGTCTGCTCTGATTGGTTAAAAGGTCACCAAAAATTAAGACTTTACCAGCCAAAAAAGGGAGGAAAAAAAAAAAACCAAACAAATGGAAAGGAATCTTATACAGGAAGGTCAAATTCGTCATTGCACACTTCAATAAATTAAAGTAAAAGGGAAAGTTGAAAACTTACCAGTATCACCTGCAGCAGTAGCAAGTTGATTAAGAAACCTCGCCGGTGAGCTACTATGTCGAACCAACGGCGTCGTTGAAGTCGCCGGCAAAGCTCCACCATCACCTCCTCCGGAAACGGCGCCGCCGCCGATTGTTAGGTCGTTGAAACCAATTGACCTCTGTAAATTAGATTGTTCCTTCGGTTTGCTCGTAGATTCGGAATTTAGCGAAGTAGATGCCAAATTGGAGGGAAAATACCGTGAAGGACCAAGGTGTGAGTGATGAGATCCGTGAGAGGCGAACTCGTGATTACCATTAACGACGGATTCAACTGCTGTAGTTAAAAATGATCCCGGAGCTGAACCGTAGCGGGTGAGACTTCCGCCGCCGCCAGCGGTGTTGCTGCTGTGGCTCATTGAGGTTTGAGATGAAGAAGATGTTGATGATGGATACATTTGAGTAAACTCAATTTGAGAATTGTTTTTGAGTTGCTTGGATTAAACAATTGGAGGTTGAGAACTTAATAGAGAGAGAGATGGGTAGGGTGAGGGTGGGGAGGGAAGAGGGTAGAGCAAGTTGGGAATTAAAAAATGGAAAAAATGCTACACTTGTTTGAGGAAAAGTCTTGTGAGAAAGAGGTGAGAGAGTGTGGATCAACCAATGGGGTTTTGTTATTTTTGTAATTTTGTCTTTACCTTTTTATAGAAAATTAATATAAAAAGTGTACTACCATATCCTACTAAATTATTATATATATACTCTCTCTATTAGATTTGATTGGAGTTGACATCGAATTTAAAAAAATAATTAAAACTATGTTATATATATCAAAAATATCTTTTAATCTATAAGTTCATTGACATAATTCATGTGATGGAGATAGATGTGAAGAATGAATTCATGAGTTATATCTTAGTAAGACTGGAATTTTTAAGCGTCTTCAATCTATAATTCAAGAGAATGGGGAGATTAATAACGTTGTGGTATGTCATATTAGTGTGGGATAGACGAAATCAAGGTTTAGAATCAAAGTTTTTGTGTGATAAGAATGTGGCGTGCATGGAGTCTTAAAGGTAAGTTATAAAATAGTGATTAGACTGGCATTGTGGTGTATATGAGAAAGAAGGTTGGCTAATCAAAAATTCATAGATTCGTAGCATATACTATGAAGGATATGACTAGGAGAGTTATATGGGGGCTAGATGTGAGTAACTTTTGCAAAGAATAAAATAAGAAAAACGACATTAAGATAATTTGGATATCTATGATGTGTGTAAATATGTGCCAAGTAGGAGGTATGAGAAGTTAATTATAACAAGGGCTTGGAGATATAGAAGTAGCTTGAAAAGGAACTTAAAGGAGGTGTCAAAGTACAAGTTGATCTTATCATAACTTTAATTTACCAAGGACACGATTCAAGATAGGAAGATTTGAAGATGAAGGATTAAGGTGAAAAATTAATAGGTAGCCATTAAGGTGAAAAATTAATAGGTAGCCGAGTATTATCATACTATATGCGAAAGAGGTGGAGGCCAATCTTTTCCTTTCCTCTTCTCTCGCCTTTAATAATTATATTCTAATTTCTTATTATTTTATGTATACACTTTGTATTTCTTATTATAATTGCTTGTATCATCTTCTTATTTGATTGTTGTATCTTTTTATTTTCTTACTTCGATAATTTTTACGATTTTATGTCAAAAGTATATCAAAAGTAATTTCTTTATCATACAAATGTAAGGTATAAATACCTTATACTTTCCAAGACATGCCATACCATTGGTAGATCTACATTCATGATTATGAGTGCTTGATCACTCATTACATTTGGAGCCAATACTATTATTTATATAGAAAATCTAGTAATTTCTACAAATATGTAAATTGAGCACCCAATTTTTATAACAACTTCAAATTTAAAATAGTTAAATATTCATAGTTAAAAATTTTGAATTCATCATTATATTATAGTCCAGTCGTTCCTCTTCTACATTGGTTGTTTCATCGGGCAGGTCCTCACCGGGTCAATCCGAACAGGTGCATGACCCGGCCCCAACCCGGCCATATTGTTCAACTTGCTGCTCAATTTGGTGTACCAAAGCATCCTGTACAATGCATGTGAAGCAACACTATACTAGCAAATGCATTCACCTAATTAGAAATAGTCAAATCACCAGAAGTTTGTCCATTCCACTAGGATTTATAGAAAAGATAAAATGGAAAAATGACGTGAACGAGTACTTTTTAATAAATAATTATTGATTTTAATATTTTATTTATTTATTATTTATTTATAGCAATACATAACTATATTATAATAAATCTGTACTTGTATTAAAAGTGAATTCTGTATACAATATAAATGTATTATAAGTGTTTTAAAATGTATTGTGATTTTGGTGAGAAATTGAAACAATGTGTATTAAAGTGTGTGATAAATATATTATCCGTTAATAAAACTTGTATTATATATATATATTAAATAGTTATATGTAATATGTATCAAAACCGTATTATAACTGTCAGCGAAAAAATTATCATTGATATAAATGATAAATTTTTTTTTAATATAGTATATCTTAGTAAGTTTGCGAAGAAATGAATATATCGCATTTTAACTAAGTGTATTTGGTTGCGTGTATATATGTATATGTAGGTTAATTACTAATTACTCTCTCCATTCATTTTTACTTGTCACTGTTTCATTTATTAAGGTCAAACTCTATGAACTTTGACCAATATATTAAGATGTATTTTTTTTCATCATATTAATATAAGAAAGATTGCAACTTATAGCATTTTTCTGTAATTTTCAACTATTTAAATTTTAGATTTCAACTATTAAATTTAATTTTAAAATTTAATTAAATTAATCTCGAAAAATGAAACAGCGACGAGTAAAAATCGCATAGTACTGTTAACTCAATTTTCATTATATTGCACCATGGTCAGTAACTATACTCCCTCCGATTTATTTTACTTGTAATTTTAAATGGTCTAAAATAATAATTATTAATTTTAAGATATAATTAATTATTTATTTTTGAATCTTTATTCTTAATTATATATAGATATGAAGAGATATTAATAAATAAAGATACTTCAATTAAATTACCTTGTGTAAATATTTTTCTTAATAAGAGCCGGGTTTGCAAAACAAAATATGAAAAGTAATTAAAATGGATGGGAGGAAGTATATCTTTTGTAATTTATCTTTGTAATTAAAAAAATCACTTAATTTTAATTTGCAGTGTATATTCGTAAATTTTAGATTTCTGCTAATAATTATTTATATGACAATTTGATTACTTGATAAATAATCAGGAGATTATCTGTTATTTTTTCATATTAAATAGTTTTTTTTTCACGTCCATATGCATTTTTCTGATTATGTCAAATGTCAGATTTTCAAAATTAGTATATTTTTGAAGATCTGACATGATGTGATATCAAAAGTGAAAAGTTCGTCAACTTAATATAGTATTAGTCCTGCGTTATATTGTAATGACCATGTCAAGTATTTTTATTTTAGGTATTGACATTTCCTAATGTGACCATCTTTGTTTTTTTTTCCTTTCTGAAAAGTATTTATTGGGACTATCTCAGAAAGTCCTAAGCTTGCCTTATTTGAACACTAACTAATTTATTTTATACATAAATTTGAACCCTAATATTTTATATATATAAATTTGAACACTATAGTTTATAATATTGAAAAAAAACATATACTGCAAAAAGTCATATGCCCACAGATATTCTTTTTCGAGCGTCTGTCTATTATCACGATTTTCTTACTCTTACCTCGATTGGATAGTTACATTATACGAACAAGGGTTCTAAATAACACAAATTAAAACCATTTTCCTTTAATAATAGTAATTTATGTTAACTTCTAACTAGATGCATGTATATGACCTAATATGGTGAACTAAAAATTGCACAAGTTGCACCCTTTTCTTGAATATGACTACTACAATTGGAAGGTAATAATTTTAATTTTTTTATTCCCATCATAGATGGATGATAGGCAAAGTAGGGTTCAATATTATTAATTCACAAGTTGCAAATCACTCTTCCTCCCTTTTTCCCACATAATTAAAAAAAGGAAGAAATCTTATATACAGTGGCAGAGACAGAATTATTATCAAAGAGTTCAAAATTTGGAAAAATAGTCATACGAACTAGTCGAAGAGGATTTGACATCTGATTTAATATATACATATAAAAATTATCTTAACTGTATATAAATAATATAATTTTTCATTGAAGAGGGTTCGAATGAACCGCCTAACTAAGGGGTAGCTCCGCCCCTACATATATATATAAATATATGTGAAAAGTTTATATTTTTAAGAATATATTAGGTTAAAACAATGGATATTAGATCCACATAATTAATTAACGCAAGTGGTTTTGATTAATCTGTGATGTTAGACACGAGCTAAAATTTTTATTTTTTAGGTTATGTATTAGAGAATAACGACTTCAAGTTATAATAATTGTGATCTAAATAAAAGAATAACGACTTTAAGTTATAATAACTGTGATCTAAATCAGAGAATAATGACTTTAAGTTATAATAACTATGATCTAAATCATATACTTTAAGCAAAAACTATAAAAGTTAGTCGAACTCGTGTTCAAATTTCTAGCCCGCATAATGTATAAGTTTTGCTCTACGGAAGTAAGTAAAGATCCAATGAGTTTCATATAAAAAGGAAGAGGGAATTAAGGTTGATGAAAAATACATTTACTTATTTTGATTTTTTGAGTTTTATGTCTAAACTATTAGATGTGTACGAGTTTTCTATACCTCACATATATTTGATAGTTCATAAATGAAACTTGAAAAATTGAGACACTTTATGTGTTTATATAGGACCAATAATTCTAAAAAGAATGGTCTAATTTACTCCTTTTGTTTCAAATTAATTGAATTTTTTAGGTTTTTTTCAATATTTAAAATAGTTGGATTGTTCAAAGTTCAAGAAGAATGTTTAAAATTTTTTCCAAATTTGCTCTGAAGTTTTATATTTTCGAGGAAATAAATTACATTTACATATTTATGATTTCACAAAGGGCAATAGTGAAAAGTATGGTATAAATTTTGTCTTTAAATATTTTTCTTAATATGTATGCATTATTTCACAAATTCAATTAATAGAAACAGAGTAATAAACTTTATTCATGCTATTTTTTTTTTAAAAAAAAAAACGTTTCAAAAGCTTATTACTACATTGTCACATAGTTTTAATTTGGTTAATAAGACCTCTTATTGGTCTCTAAAAGTTCACAGAAAGCTAAAAACTTTTGCAGGGAAAAAAAGCAAACAATGGGAATTAATGGGAATCAAAGGCCAAACAGGTTCTTGCTCTTTAATTTATTCATTCAGTGGACAATAAATTAAAGTGTGTTGTAAAATTGATTCTAAATTAATTAGAATAAAATTAAAGATTAACAGAAACTGAAAATTGAGAGAAAAGAAGGGGAGATATTATACTGATAATGCATATATTTCTGTGTGTGTGTTTCTCCTGAGAGCTTCTATTTATAGAAGCAAATGAAGCAATTTGCATAATAAAATTAAAGATTAACAGAAACTGAAAATTGAGAGAAAAGAAGGGGAGATATTATACTGATAATGTATATATTTCTGTGTGTGTTTTTTCCTACACGAGAATACCTATTTATAAGAGAAAATACAACTTGTTGACCTAATATGACAAATGCCTTTTGGCCTAATTGGTAATAACTTAATCATCCACTTGGGACAAAGCCAAGTGGAGTGTACAATTTTCCATTCTCAACAAAACCAAATTTGTTTAATTATTGAGAAACTAAAAACATAAACTATTCCTCAAAATAAAAATTAAAGCGGAGCTTCGTATAAACCGGTTGTTCATTAAATCTCCCAAATGCCCTGACACTTGTCTAAATTCCGAAACTTGAAACATGCAGGAAATCGGCGAAATCAAGTCGCCGGCACCTAAACCTGACCATGGAACTACCTCTCCGCCACCGCCGCCGGCACAGCCGCAATCTCAAACGGAAGTTTTGCCTCTAAAGCGTCCCCAGCAACTGGAATCGTCCCCAAACCCAACCACCCCTTCCGCCACCGATTCCAAAGACGTTACTCCCACCACCACCTCCTCTCGCCTTACTGAACCTGAATTCGTCTATATTCCCAGCCATTCCCGTAAGTGGTCTCTTCTACTTTTCAGCTGTTCTTTTTAAATTTGGTTTTCAGATTTCTGTATTTCAGGGTAGAATGATTGATAGAGTCACTTGCTTAATTGTTCTTCTTTTAGGTTGGTTTTCATGGAATAGCATCCATGAAACTGAGGTTCGCTTTCTTCCTGAATTCTTTGATGGAAGGACACCTTCTAAGAACCCTAAGGCATACAAATACTACAGGAATACTATTATTCGTAGGTTCAGAGATAACCCCACTAAAAAGATAATCTTTACTGAAACTCGCAAGACCATTATTGGAGATGTGGGTTCAGTTCGCAGGGTTTTCGATTTCTTGGAGACATGGGGTTTGATTAATTACACAGCTAACTCTTCCAAGCCTCTGATCAAGTGGGAAGAAAAAGAGTCAAAGTCAACAGCTGCCTCAGCTCCGCAAAATGCTGATGCAAATGGAACTTCCACCGATTATACTGTCCCCAAGAAAAGACACTGCAATGTCTGCAAAACAGTTTGCAGGATTGCCTGTTTTGCTTCTGATAAGGTGCTTGCAACAGTCTTCCACTTTGCAGTGTTTGGGTTTATCTTGTTTATACTTAACTTAGAAGCATTAGTTGGTATTTAATAACCCTTTGAATCAAGTTTGAATCTTTTAACTTCTCCTCAGTTGATCATGCTTACTTTTGCTCTCACTTCTCAGCCTATAGCTTCCTATCTTATTTTATTTTTTTGGTTACTAATAATGGCAGTTTACTTGAAGTGTTGGTAGGGCTTTTTGCTATTGTCGAAGATGAGATTACTTCAATTTTGTTTGTTTAAGTGCAGTATGATATGACACTTTGTGCCAGATGCTATGTTAGTGGTGATAATAGAGTCGGCGTGAATACTTCAGAGTTTCGTCGAGTTGAGATTAGCGAAGAAGTTAAGACAGATTGGACCGACAAAGAGATTTTGCACCTTTTAGAAGCTATTATGCATTATGGCGATGATTGGAAGAAGGTTGCTGAGCATGTTGGGGGCAGAAGCACAAAGGAATGTGTGGCTAGATTTATAAAGCTTCCTTTTGGTGAACAGTTTATAGGCCCTCCTGAATCTGCAGAAGTGGATGGTGAATCCAGGTCTGAAACTATGGATCTTCAGTCCAAGAGAATGCGCCTCACACCCCTTGCTGATACAAGCAACCCAATTGTAGCTCAGGTACTAAGTCACGTTTCTTATTACATGGAAGTGTTGGGACATTAGTTATACATGTTCTATTTAGTACCATGGATCATGAATAATTGAATATCAAACAGAAAACTGGACATCATTTAAGTGCTTGTGCATTGAATATTGCCTTGGATACTTTGCAAGTTCAATGTAGTTGCTGAAGCAATTCCAATTTCTACACGATCATGGAAACATTGCTTCTCATCTGACTTTGAAATATTTACATAGATGTGGGGATGTTCTGCTGAAGCAATTCGAATTTCTAAACGATCAAGGAAACTTCTCTTTTCATCTTACTTTGATATGCATGTAGGCAGTGGCGGAGCCAACATTTTCGTCAAGAGTGTTCATACTTTTAGAAGATGAGTAGGTGTGATTTTGATATTAAGGGTGTTCAACAGTTAGTATATATCAAGATATCTATATTTAACCTATATATTCGAAAAAAATTTCCGACAAAGGGTATTCATTTGACCACCCTTGGGTGAATGTAGCTCCGCCCCTACATGTAGATCTGCGGCCATTCTTCTTCCTTATTGACTAAGAGTCTTTTGGTCTAATAATTCCTTGAAGCGGATAAGTTGATAAATTAGGTCTTGAGTATTAGTCAAGTCAGATCTCAACTGATTCCTCTTTGTTTATGAATCATGCTGCAGGTTGTTTTCCTTTCTGGTCTTGCAGGAAAAGAGGTTGCAGAATTAGCAGCACATGCTGCTGTTACTGCTTTGTCTGATATTGGTGAGGGAATAACTACAGGGAATGTAGGATCTCTACTCTCTGGTGCAGGGAGGCAAGGTATTGTTCACCACTTATTATTTGTTTTGGTTTCGAACAGAAAAATCCTTGTTACTGCAAACTATTAGACATTTGGGGTGTCAGCTTCTTAAGAGAGGAGTTTGTTTTAAGTGAATGCCAATACAACTCTTGTCTCTTGGTTTGTGCAGTAGTATTAGCGCATTTGTCATGTTAACTAATGATTCTTCTTGGTGCATTGTGGGATGCATTCTATCTGGGAATGTGTGACAACAACTTTTGGAAGATGAGATATTCATTTTCTGACTTTACAACAGTGAATTCCTGCTTTAAGTGACATGGTCTTATACAACGCAGAATCTGATGGCACTTCCAATGGGTATGACAAGAATAAACTTGAAAGACTGCTTGTTGAAGCAATGTCTCAATTTGAGGAGGAGGCACTGGATCTGGAGAGAGCCGTCTCTGATGTGGCGACTGAGGTATACTCATACACGAAATGGAGTGCTAAATATTCCAAAATCCTTTTGATGATGTCATCAATGCTAATCAATTTTGTGATCTTTGTACATGTTTGCTTTCTTGTGCTCTACAGACGAAGGATATTGAGGACAGAATCGCTCAATTTGAGGAACGTGATTTACAGATGGAAAAGGAGTGGCAACAGCTGACGCAGCTTCAGAACGTGATCTTCACTGATCAACTTACTTTACTACAAAATAAATCTGGTGCTCCAAAAGCTGGAGAAACCATTGGGGAGGAGGTGATAGATGTTAAGGCAGAATGACGAATCCCCGTTGCATTATCTGGTTCTCTTAGTTGCTGACCAAGCTTGTCGGACTTAGTTATTTGTCAAATATTAGGCAGTAGCAAATTCAAAGAGAAATGATATATACAGCAGATTGAATTTATTTGGCTGCTAGCTCCTGTTCGCGCCCCGACTTACATGTATTCCATTCTGACAGAACTTGTAATTTAGTTTGTTGTTGTGTTTAGTGGAAACCGTTGATGCGATACCTTTGTAGAGGATATTGTTTTTGCCCTTGTTAGTTTCATGTCCAGCTCCTTTTCAGCATGCCCTTGATGTGCTTTTGAACACCCTAAGACCCTACATACACTAATCAGTTGCAGTTCTCGAAGAGAAGACCTTAGTTGCGTTTGTAACCTTCTTGTTTTAGGGTCCTTTGGAAACAACTTCCCTATTTTTACGAGGTAGTGGTATGGTAAGGTACTAAACCTTGAGGTGCTGCTACAAATACTGATTATTGAAGCTTACCTTGGCTAGCTCATGTGACATGTTTGAATTGATGTAACTCACAATATACTCCGTTTTATATATTGGGAAAAAAATAAATTATTATATGCACACTATATTATACGTACAAAGCTAACATACATTTTGAGTTGAATATATTTTCTTACTTATTTTGCAAAGAAAACTAACGTGTTTAAAAATTGCATCAAATTAAAGCTCATTAATTTGTATTCATTCAAAAATTTTGAATTCTAAACAAGATAGAGTGGAACAAGCATATATAACCTCATTATTATTCTTTTACTTTCGTAGAACAAGTATATATAGTTGAACAAGATACAGTAAAATTATCAATACAAAACAATGAACATATTTTTAACTACTTTAGAGTTTAATAGTTTTTTTTATTGTTCTTATTTATTTCTGTAAATAAAAAACATAATCATATATGATACTAATAGGTATCAATGAGTATCACAAAGGATTGAGTTCATTCTATATGATATTATTATGATATACAGATATTGCAAGAGTATCACAGGGGATAATTTCATACTACTCATGCTAACGTCGTTTTGATGTCAGCATGACATCGTGCTGACGTTGCATGACGTCATGGGCGAAACAAAAAAAAAATTGGTAAGAAGGTAAGTAGTTTGGACCATGAATCTATTAAAAATAAATAATCTTGGACTGGGTTCACATTAGGTTAGTTGTAGTTTTCCCATAGTTATGGCCTTACCTTTACTTTTGAATTAGAATTTTATTATACTTAGAATTCGCTTTTGATTGAGGAGTATTCTGCATGAATAATTGTTTAGCTTGTGAAGGAAAGGAAAAGAAAATATTATTTTTTTTTAATATAAAGACTTAGAAATTACTTAAAATTTTGATTATCAGATATTTTTTTTATAAGTATGTAATATAATAAATTTAAAAAGAAAAAAAATTCAGTAAAATTATGTTGGAAACCTTAAACTACTCCTTTTATATTTAAGAGTTTTTTTATATTAAATTTTAATTAATTAATTATTCAACTTCAAAATTATTACTTTATGTATTCACAAACTATTATATATTTTACATTATAAATAATTGAATTGATTTTCTCATCCTTGCTGGTTAACAGTAGATCAAATTATTGCATCAAACTAACCATATTTATTTATATGAATATTGCATTTATATAATGATAAGTATTATTTATATATAACTTTAAGAATGACACGACACATAGGTGCAAATCATGTATACTAAACTAGTAATCTTAAAAGTTGGAAAAAAAAGAGTTCCACAAAGAGGTCTAGTAATCCTATGTGTGATCTATTTAGAGTACTAGTTAAGTTACAATATAATGTGCTTTGCAAGGTCAATTAATTTCTTTCAACAACACCACATAGTAGCTTGTGTAAATAGTCCTCATCTTCATTGTGACTGAGCATTTAAATTTGCTAATTATGTCTTCAACTTTGACCAGTTATTCTAATAAATTTGAGAAAGAATATATTATTCTTCTAGATTGAGAGAATCTTATTTATGTAGGATTTGAACTATAACTTACCTTCACATTTATTGAATTTTGGAGTGTTGAAAAGATTTTTATTTATTCCAAATATATTTTTATTACTTCATTAAAGTAAGTGATTACATTTCAATTAACTTACCAAAATACTAGCATTTCTTGATT
The DNA here is from genome assembly GCA_000787875.1 of Solanum virginianum. Classification (NCBI taxonomy): domain Eukaryota; kingdom Viridiplantae; phylum Streptophyta; class Magnoliopsida; order Solanales; family Solanaceae; genus Solanum; species Solanum virginianum. The sequence goes on along the minus strand of DF357392.1, from coordinate 168,463 downwards.
ATAAATTCACAGTTTATTTGTTCATTCTACATCAGTAAATCAAATTTTCTGTTCTAATCGTTTTGCAGTGTATGCTTGCTATCTGCTGGTTCTTCACTGTTTTCAGTAAGAGATATCTTTTTATAAACTTTATCCTTATGTTATACCTTTTTTAATATATATATATATATATATATATATATAGATCTTTTATGTTTTTGCATAAGAAAAAAAAGATTTTTGAATTTAGATTGTTTCTGTCTTACCCGATCTTTTTGTAATTTCTTAGTTATAGGGTTTGAACTAAAACTTATAGCTTTTGTTAATTATCAGTTGGATTGAATTTAGTTTATTTGATATATATAAATTTAAGTTGATGTTAGATTTAAAATTTGATCTTCTGGAAATAGACTCTCTATTGGTGAGATCTAGGTACATTTTATCATTCGCAGACTCCACTTGTAAATTTCACTGTTGTTGTTTAATTTTTTTTTTACTAACAATCTTAAAAAATAGCAACTTGTTAGGAAACATATAGAATGTCCACATCAGCATCTCCGGATTTAAGTTGTATGAGTAGCAAGAGGTCTGTTGGGACTGATGAATGGATCCTTTCCAACCCGGTGATTGACAACCCTATTTATGACTTCTTCGAGGAGGCAGTTCCATTTTTTGATACTGAGGATCATACCTATGCCTACCTTATCCATGCATCTTATTTAACTAGAGTACCAATCAAGAATTTTAGACTGCCAGAGCCTACTGCTGATAAGAGAGAAAGTCCAACCAAACACGGCCAAGATGTTGCTGCTGCCTCCACTCTGCCTACCGAACATGTTATCATCGTGGAAACTGAAGAGGTAACCTGCTTTTATTTTGTTAGTCTCTCGAAATGTGTCTTTCACGCTACCTTAGTATAGTTTTTATATTATAAGTAAATTTTAGATGGTATATATATTTTTTTAGATTTGGATCCATAAAATTATAAATATTAATTGATAATACATTTGTTTGGGGAAGATGAAATTAATTAGCAAAAATACTGCTGCCAAAAATCAATACAGTAATAATGTCATTAACCTATAAATAATGTGGTTTCTTCAAATTATATTATTTTTTATTATCTTTATTATTTATTAAATAATAAAGTTGATGAACTCAATTTTGAAAAAAATATTCGAAAATCATTGACAAATAAATGACATTAACTTAGAAATATGTTTTCACATACAATTTAATGTTATAATGATTAGTTTTTTCATATTCTCAAACAGTCCACATATTCTTTTTAAAAGATGAATTGCTTTTTTCTTCAATTTTTTTAGCTTCTCAACATTTTGGACATTGGTGATTTAAAATAATAATTATTATTAGTATTTAAATATTTAATTCAATGTAGAATGATAATGATAGTTGAACTTTGCATTTTGATTCTTTTCTTTTTAAATTATGATACCTAGTTTGTTTGTTTCTTTTCAGGACGTAGTTGAAGAAATACTTGGGTTGGCTAAGAGTGGTTCAAAATCCGTTTACATACAGTGTGCAAGCGGTAAACTGTCGACAGTGGCACTTTATAAGAGTTCAACACCCAGTGAGACCATCACAAGACATGAGGTTTTTTTTTCCCCTTTCTTATTGACTTAGTTTAATTTTTCCCTTACTCCTTATTTGCGTTGTGTAGGGAGTGTTTGATATAGTGTCCCTAAGTGGTTGGTACATGAGGGATGAAATTGAAGGTATGCGTTGCTGGACAGGTGGATTACACCTATCCTCAACTGCAGATGGAATAGCTTTTGAAGGTTATGTGGCGGGTAAACTAATTGCTGCATCACCAGTCCAGGTTTGTTCATTACTTTCTCATGTCTTCCACTTGTTGTTTCTACATACACTAACAGGTGGCTTCTGTCTTAGGTTTCTGTCAGGAGGGTGGTCACCACAGACCCCTAGTCAACAACTGGAACAATTTATTTGGCTGTCTGCCTTTGTCATGGATGTTGAGTGATTGAAACTTCTTTCTTCCAGTCAAAAGTTAAAAAATAAGGAACTGTTACTTAATGCTTCATTGAATTATCTATTATTTAGCTTAGTTCTTTCAGACGGAGTGCAGAATTGGCAAGCTGTATGTATTTTTTTTTCCTTTTAAATCTGGGTTTTTAAATTTTTCCAAACTCCTTAGATCCTCAAGGAAATCTTGTTTCTGTTTTTGATGGATTCTGTGTTTATTTATAGCTTTTCTTTCTAAGTTACTTCACAAGGATATAGTTTTCTTGATTTTAATGGTTGAGGCACTAATACCAAGCAAAAGAAATAGGTTGTTTCCTGAGACCAAAAACAAGGAGACCAAATATAAATTCTCAAGCTCAACTAATAATATGAATTCTCGTTGAACAAAGTTGGTTTTATTACTCCATACAAAATAAAGATAGTTAAATAAAGGGCAAACAAGAAATATTGTAATGCTACTTTTTAGCTCTCTTCAGTAGGAGCCGTAGAGAAAATATCCCCAAAGCAAATGTCTGCCAAAACCACCCTCTTGCATTTGCAGGATCTACTGTTTTTGCAAGATTCCATGCATATACAGCTTCACCTACATGTGCAGCAACTGCTAGAACAAAAATCACTTTCAGTGCCAACATAGAGGGAAAGAAGAAGAGGTGAACTGCTCTAATAAAGGGAATTGGTCCATAATCAGGCAGATATGCAGCAGCAAACAATGACAACATTCCAATCATACAAAATAGCCATGGCCATATTGTAGGTCCGTCCAAACTCTTCCTCTTTCTTTCTTGCCAATATGCAATGGTTGCAGCCATGCCCTCCTTAGAACTCACCATTGGGACGTATCCAAGTTCCTCCTTTGCTTTTAGGAAAGAGAAGTAATGAGTGACACCAACCTAGTACAAACAGAAAAATCAAGTATCACGAATTCTACCTCTTATACAAATTGTAGAGAACAATGTTGTGACGATGACCAGAGCGAATTCACTACTGCTGCACTAAACTGAATGTCTGGGGTCATTTCGGGTGTTAAGTGTGAACAAAGAGAAGTTAAAAAAATGACTTTAAGGAACAAGTCTTAACACAAGGTCAAGCAATTAAAGTAAGTAAAACCATTGGATAGTTTTTGACCAATAAAGGCCATCTTCATCACAAAAAGAATATGCATGAGTTATTGGCACATTATCCAAGTGAATGACTAACAGAGATTTGGGAGTGAGAGAATGTGATGAAAATGGACACTGTAAGTATGTCTTTAACTAAACTACTAGCAATGATGGAAATCATTTTTTGCTTATCTAAAAGGAAAGTGAAGAGAAAAAGATCAATGAAACCTCTAGAGGAAGTATTAGTGTTAGTAAAGGGAGTGCCATGGTCCTAACCACCCCCTCTCCCTTGTTCCAGCCCTACAGTGAGAATAGCTTTATCTCTATACACTTTAACATGTCAAAAAATTTCAAGTTCGCCCATGTAACTCTTGGAAATATGGAGCTATAAAAATCCTGATAAAGGAGTCATGGGAAAGGAGAAAGCAATCACTCATTCATTCTCTGTGAACAGCGAGAGTCATCATCACTTCTTTTCTTTCTTTCTTTTTTTGGTAAAATGTGTTCTCTTAATATCACTTAATAGAACTTTTTCATTAATATAAAGCAAAGCAACAAAAGAAATCCACTAGATAGTGTGTAGAATTTGGACTAGCAGAGCATAAAATGACTAATTTGGGGTTATCACACACCATATCAGCCATAATAGATGCTAATCATTTCTATTCAGAATAATTGCCCTAACAAGAAAATGGTGACAGTTCCCCAGAAAAGCCAGTGAAGCCTATTCAAGGGTATTCATATGAACAAAAGAAGCAACAATGGATTCAAAGATGAAGCACTAACCTTATAGACCTCAGCAGGAAGAATCAGAGGCTGAGGAAGCCACCAACAATTTAACCAAGGATACAGGAAAGAGTAGAAAACCCAGAAAATTTTTCCCAGAATAAGAGCATGAGAGGCAGCTAGTGATGTCTTTGGTAGATCATAATCCAGGCTTTTCAGTAAAGGCCGAAGGAACTCAAAACTGTTGATGGGAGAACCTGTAATATAAGATCACTGATGAAGGAAAGTGATGCAGTAAGTAACAACTGCTCTGCTTATAGAAACTTCTCCACTCTGATATGCAATTAGAATGCTAAAGTCTTTGGAGAACTTTAAAAACATAATCTTAATCCGTACTTATACCTCTTATTGGTTCAAAACAAGATTCCACAATCCTATAAAATAAATATAAGCCAAGGAGTAGTTACCATCTGATATAAAATAAGGTTGACCAGCAGCAATTGGATGCCCTTCTCTGCCAGGGATGTCATCCAGAAGTCCCATGCTAGCCAATAAAAGCGCCAATACAAGATTGTCCACGTACACCCAATCTGATTTCACATCTTGTGAACCGATTTTAAAGGGAAGCAGACCTAGCTTAGCAAGAGTAATGATCCTTGGCAGGTGCCTTTCTTCACCTGGACCATATATAGCAGCTGGACGAATAGCACAGGTATAAAGGCATTTGCCATTCTTCTTACTGTACAATGAACATACATGCAGAAAAGAGAGAAAACAACAATATAAATTATGTCAATACAACATCAAGTAGCAGTTTTTGGTGTGAACAATCATAAATTACGTATACACAGACAGTATACACAGGCATATAGACAGAGACAAAGGAGTGTTGATAAAAAAGTTACATATTCTGTTTCTTTTAGAAGTTGGTTGTATCCATTAGGAAGTAACTAAAGATATGAGGAATTACTCGAAGTGCTTTTAATAAGAAAAAGAACACCTTTCAAAGCATAGCACTTTTTTGTATCTATCTTACCTAAACATTGCATGGCACAGAAAAGCAATAGATTATACAAATAGGGAACCATCATGTTTTGATTCCAGAGCCAGGAAACAGAGCTGAAAAGGCCAAACAGCTATTGAGGAGTAACTAATCGCAACAAAGGGTTTTGGCAGATTTTTGCCATACACGTTTGCACTAGGACAAACTGATTTAAAAATATTTGCATTGGCAGAGGATGAGATTTTGCCCATTTCTTTTCTCTTTCCATCGAAAGGAAACTTTATCTTCCAGCTAAAAAACAATCTTGTAAATGCAACTATCTAGAAGTATGTCGCATATGGTTCAACATGATAGGTCGCTGCAGCAAATTCTGAGGGAAATAGAAAGAAAGTGTCAAAACTTATAAATGTATCTAGGGAAAGGGGATGACTTCTATGTCTGGTTTCTATTAAATTGTATATGCACAGTGTTGCTGTAAAAATTAGGGTGGATTGTGAACGAATGTGTTGCTGTAAAGATTACTTACATGAAGGGACGACCGTTGCTCTTTAGGACTAATTGTTCAGCAATGGATTTGCTTCGTCCATATGGATCAACATGATCATCTATTGGGAAATAAGGTAGGTTTTCATTTCCATTAACAATTTCCTTACCACCATAAACAACATTAGGTGTGCTGACATAAACAAGCCTCTTAATCTGATGGTCAAGGCAAGCATCAATAATGTGGCAGGTTCCATTAATATTAACCTCATCAACTCGACTGTACTGGAGCATTTCTTTCCCCGACATGCCATAGGAAGCAAGATGGAAAACACAATCTGACCCTCGCAGTGCTTTCTTCACATCTTGTTTGTCTGTTATATCCCCTGAAAGTTGAAAACTAAGCAAAATGAGCAACTGCAGAAAGGACAGAGTGATCATAGTATAGAACTAGTCCTCAATTTCTCAACACAGACAAATTCCTTATAATCAATCAGTCAATCAAATAAAGATGGTATTCACTACTGTATCCATTTCATTTCAATACCCGTTCAAGGTGGAATCTTTTCACAAACCCATCTCTTTTCATGATCCATTTGTTACTTATTATAATAAGATCAATCACCCAACCCCAAAACAAGAAATTAAGAAGTTCGAAATTGGCTCACAAAAGTTGAGTGCTTTCGGATAGAATCTACCTTGAATGATGTGAACCCCATTTTGCAGGAGTTGAGAGGACCAAGGAGAATGGGTTCGAAGATCAAATGCTTTGACAAGACGAGCACCCCTTCTGACGAGCTCATGACAAAGTGCGGCGCCTACATAGCCGAGTCCACCTGTAACTACGAAACAATTGTTCTCTATCCCTTCGTTTTCGCTCAAATGCATTTCTCCTCTGCAAATTACTACTACTCCTCTACAACTATTGCTTTCCCCAAATCTAGGCAACTTCCACGACGACGTTTCTGTCCCTAATTTTACTTATCAATCTGTGGTCAGCCGCTTTTTTTTACTGATAAATTTTAAATTTTAATTTATTACTCCATATGGAGTACAATATAATAATTACATACTCCAATTTCTAAAAAAAGAAAAATTGTTTATCTATACAAGTACTCTTAGGAAAGATCTTGTCCAAAGTATTCTAGCACGGAATAGCTAATTGATATTCTTTTCTTTTTAATTCGTCCTACCTTATTTTAATTGAAATAAATTTATCTTTAAAACTTTTTATTACCTGAAGTGATTATCGACCATACAAATATCTAAAAATAATTTTTATATCACAAATTTTAGAAGTCTTGCTTAAGGTGTCACATAAAATGGGACGGGAGAGTACTAATTACTCATCTTGATACTCCCTTCTTCTCATTTTAATTGAATTTGTGAGATAATACATCCATATTAAGAAAAATATTCAAAGACGAAATTTACACCATACTTTCCATTATTGCTCTTTCTGAAATCATAAATACGTAGGTAATTTATCTCTTAGAAAATATAAAACTTCAATAAATGAAAGACAGATATGGAAAAAGTTTCAAACATTCCTCTTTTAACTTTGACTAATTCAACTATTTTGACATTAAAAAATGTTTAAAAAATTCAATTAATTTGGGATGGACAGAGTATAATTTATTGTAAAATTAATAACAAAAAATAATGAAAGATATACTAAAATCTTATATTACGACTACGTATATATGCTTGTTCAGCATATCAAACAGTCTTAAAGTAGTATTTACCGTTTTAACGTGATTGATGATGTAAAGTTAGTATATAATTCTTTATAAGTTTTTTAAGAAATACAAATCATATTTTTTGCATCTCATTTAATTAAACATTTATTTTTATCAATCATGATTCACGGAAGATGCTAACTAATCAATTACTTTGCTTTCATCTATTAAAATTAAAATTAATTTTTATGTTAATTTTAATATATATTTTCTTATAATATTACTTCATTGTACATTATCAGAAATTTGACTATATATGTGTCACGTTCAAAGATGAATTATTCCATTTGTTGTTGCATCTTCAAATACTATTAATTAAATTTGAATACAAATTCGAGGAAAGAAAAGGAAAAATGAGCAATGTTGCCATTAGTTACTTTTAAAAGCTTGTGTGTTGTAGTAAGATGTGATAATAAAGAGTAGTAAACGGAACTCAATCGTTAATTTCACTCTCAAATATAATATTCTTGGACGAGTAATAAGATGTACTTTTTACGGTGTAAATTCAAATTAATCTGAACAGACAACATATATATATATATATATATAACAAAATGTTGACTTGAACAAAGAATACATGCATCAAACTCAATCCAAAGAGACTTTCATTTCATTGTTTGTATACAGTATGGTTGAGAAGAAAAGAAAAAGGTGTCTAGAAGAAGGAGAATTTGTTAAATGTGAAATTAGAAGAGTAAGAAGCAGCATAAGCTTGAAGGAGTTCATTTTGAGGTGACCAAAAATCAGCTTTAAGACCACCTCTTCTTATTGCTTTTAGTATTCTGTTTCTGTGTGCATACCCCATTATAACCACTTTGTCATTCTTACTTTCCACTTCCACTTTATCTATGCCTGCAAAACACATATCAATATCTTACTTAACTCCTTCACCAAATTAAATTCAAGAGATGAATGATTTACCTTTTAATTTAGAGAGACATTTCCTCACTCTTTTCTCATGTATTCCAGCCATCTCTACCTTCAATTCAACTGTCTGGAAAACAACATGAAAGCAGTATAATGATTTCAATGTGTTAGGTACTAAAAATTAAAGAATGCAAGCGTACAAACCTCCATGTTCATGGTGATGGATCAATTAGTTTTGCAAATTGATCGATGATACAGTGTGTGTTGGAAAATACGTTGCAAGAGAGGCAACTTATATATGTGGACAAAAGTAGCCAAGGGGAATAAACAGCAAACTAAAGTGAATCTTGATGATGGGAATGATCTGCTTTATTTTTTGTGCTTTATTAAAAGGATCAGTCCAAATTTAAAGGAAAACCAATTAACAAGAAATCTGCTCTCATTCACACCTTTTAATTTATTTTTCTCTTTGCTAATTCTACTGTATCACTAATATAAGCAATCGATAAAATTATAAGTAATTTAGCGATCAATAAATTTCACACATGTCTCTGTCTCTGTTTCTGCACCTAAAAGCAATGTGGGCGTTAGTTAAGAAGCATTTCCAATGATTGGCCTTTGACGAGTCCAACTTTGCTTTTTCTCTATCTACATCTACACTCTTTAAAAAAATATATAGCTATGTGATTTATCTTTTTTTTTAATTATTATAACCTATATATGGTATGGGTGGTAAAAAAGAGGAAAAAATGAATTAAAGCTACCTAGCCAGTGCTGTTTCTCTTTATTGTATGTATATAGTTGGGATACAATAAACAATAACGGGTTGTTTGATCAATAGTTAGAAAAACATATTGAACTCTACGTAACTCTAATAATGTTTCCGACAAGTCTAATTTAAGACACGGGATTGCTAAACCTTAAACATTTGATTTTGTCCAAAGATTAGGGAACAAGACAAAAGCTATATGTGCAGGAACACAGAAGATCCCGTCGCGTCTTTCCATGCTTCTATGTGTGGGGATTACTTGATAGTTGTATTATATCCTTTTTCTTTTTTAATTGGCGGAGCCACGGAATTTTAAAATATGAGAAATTCAATACCAACCATATATATATAAAATAATTTTAACCAATAGCATAATTTCCTGTTAACAAACACCTAGCCTCAAGCTAGCTCTATCCTTTCTTTCTCGTTTGTCTAACATTAACTTAGCACACTATTCAAAAAAAATAATATTTTGAAAAATGTTGAATCTAATCTGGATCTCTTTATCACCTTTAATTTCTTGCTCACTAATTCCAGCATATCCTCGGGCATTTCAATCTCATTCTCAGTTGAAAGTTCAGTTTATTTGCTTTCCTTTCTATGGTCAAGCAGTACTCTTGAAAAAGAAATGAAAGAACATATCTAGTTTTTAATTAACGGAATAATGGTCCATAAGCAAGTAACTAACTTAACAAACTTCAGCACTAAGCTACACTAACAGAATAAAGGAAGATACAAAAAAAGCCGCAGTTTGATAATAACGGGAAACAGGAAGCTGGTTATAACTAAGATTACAAGCTAAGCATGTCCAATTAATTAGACAACTCGCGCTGGTAATCATTCTAATGAAATTAAAGCAATCCCAGCTCTAAGCACAACTCTTTTTTGAGTGTAACTTGGTTATTAAAAAATTGGGATCAGCAGTTCCTGGCAAAGTGAAAATTGATATCCGTCGAGTTCTTCTGTTGCACACAATTGGCACCACAATGTTTGTTATTTCACCAGGACGTACTATCCCTTCTACCTTGACATCCCCCTAAGGAAGAACATCAACATGAAAAACTCTTGGAATACATTGTTCACTTGGTCGTTTCTCTTCAATAATATTTCACCATTATGATTATCAGTTTTCAAATGCATAAAATTCTTCGAAAATAAGATACTAAATTCTCCAAAAGCTTTTTTGGGTTATACAAAACAAGGGTAGGCAGCCAGAACAGATGATCAGATAAGTGATAACAAAGCAAGAGGGAAAACTCGAAATCAAAGGCAAGTGAATCTGCTAGCAGCACTTCACTGTGCAAAGTGAGGTGCCTTATAGCAGCTGATGACGGCATGGGAAAGCAGGTTGTTCAGCTAGGACTGATGTTAAAAATTAACTTTGAAGTGCCACATTGAATAAAACAGACATCTCTTCTGCCATTTAGCTGCTTGAATCTGTTATGTATCTTACTTTGGGCACGAGATGAGACTACTAAATGCCAATACCACTTCTCCAGGTAAAACAAACACTAGAAATACTCATTAAATTTACTTTTTGTATTTCCTTATACAACAATTCCAATTCGCCCCAGAAGACTAACCGCAAGAATTTGAAAAAATAGTTATATTGCTCGAACTCTTCTCCTAGTCATGTGTCAAATCCTCCATAAGAAATTAGTCCAATGCGGCACAGGTGCTTTTTGGCTGCTGTATTTCAGTACATAATGCAACAATAATTACCTGTGAAATAGGTGCATTTTGGCTGTTTTTCAACAGCTATAAATTAGCTTGTTTTCAGCTAAATTTCAGCACCATTTAAGCACAACTGTCAGCATCCCCAAGGTAGCTTTGTCAGTGAACCAAACGAACCCTTGGTGAATTGAAGGAGAAAATAGCAGAACTTACCAAGTAGATTCACTCAAAGTGAGTGTGCTCTTACTCTTATAGGAGCTGATGAGAGCATGGAAAAGCAGGTGTTCCACAGCTAGGTCTGATGTTACAAATCAACCTTGAGACGAACACACACCTCTACTGCCATTTGGCTGTTTGACTCTATATCTTTCTTTGGACATGAGATGAAAATGCCAATACTACTTTTCTAGGTAAACCAAAGACTAGTGGGACTCAGCAAGGGCCTGTTTGGAAAGCCACCATGAAAATTGGATTTGGTATAGTTACACTCTCTGGCATGTTTGGTTGGCTATCTAAGCAAAAGAAGATAAAAAGAATCAGGGATTTGGCTGCAAAATAGATCACTTAGGTTGTTTTTTCCAGCTATAAATCAGTTCATTTTCAGCATCCTTCCAGCACCATTTGAGCACACTTTGAGCACCATTAACACACAATTTTCAGTACCCTAATTTTAAGAAAAATCTCAAGTGGGTTTCATCACCCTATGCATTTTCCAGTCTGAATTCCGCTTTATCCTAGTTCACTCTTCTCCAACTAGACATATTAGACAAGAAATCTTAAATCATCTACTTGACATCATAGAACAACTGAACAAACCAAAAACAGAATTGAAAGACAACTCTTGAAAAACACCACAATTTAGCTTCAGCAAGAATAAAAAAAGCAGCAATTTTGGACAACACAAAACTAGGTTCCAATCTCATGATAAAACAAATCCTAGCAAGTGGATTTCAGAAAACTAGGTTCCATTTCCAACTTCTGTCTTTACTATCCTCATTTTTCGTGTTATTTTGGTGATCCGAAGAATCTTTTGAACTGTAATTTGTCTCCATTACATGGCAAAACATTACACACAGCACATTAGCACATTGTCTCCACTGCAAAGAGCTTTCTGTGGTAGATTCTGGCTTAAATGTTATGTGTCGACTCCTCTATAAAAAAATTAGCTTTTTTTATATGCAGGTGTTTTTTGGCTGCATTTCAGTACATAATGCAGCAGCAATTACCTGCAAAATAAGTGCACTTTGACTGTTTTATCAGCAGCTAATGCATCTGTAAATGAATTCATTATTAGCACAATTTGAGCATCATTTAAGCACAATTTCATTACCCTAATTTTAAGACAAATCTCAAGTAGATTTCATCAACCTATACATTTTCCAGTCTCCTTTCCGAGTTATCCTAGTTCCCTCTCCTCCAACTACACATATCAGACAAGAAATCTTAAATCATCTACTTGCATCATAGAGCAACTGAACAGCCCAAAAAATGAATTGAAAGACAGCTTTTGAAAAACTCAACAATTTAGCTTCGCCAGAATAAATCAAGAAGCAATTTCGGAAAATATGCCTTTTTAGCTTATCTTCACAAAGCTAGGTTCCAATCTCATGACAAAACAAATCCTAGCAAGTGGATTTCAGAAAACTAGGTTCCAACTTCCTGTCTATACTATCCTCAGTTTTCAGGGCTATTTTGGTGATGCAAAACTAAAGAGGGAATCTTTTGAACTGTAATTTGTCTATTTACATGGCAAATCATTATCTACAAGTTTCGTACATACAGTAAATTAGCAGATTTGCTCTACTGTAAAGAGCTTTCTGTGGTGGATTCTGGCTTAATGGTTGTTTAAATGACCTACCAGCTATGGTTCGTACTTCCACCACAAGAGCTTAAAAAAGCCCCCAGATCTGATATTTGGTGAAAATAATCTTGGATCAACAGGCCCTGGCAATCTAAAGGAGATAGGAAAAATCCAGATGGATGTTGTTGCTGAATTACTACCGACCAAAATAAGATAAAAAGATAGTCATTTGGGTTTTTTGTTTCAGCTATAAATCAGTTCATTTTCAGCACCCTTCCAGCACAGTTTCAGCACAATTTCAGCACAATTTGAGCACCATTAAAGCACAATTTTCATTACCCTAAATTTAAAGATAAATCTCAAGCAGATTTCATCACCCTATGCTTTTTCCAGTCTGAACTCCGCTTTATCCTGGCCCCCTCTCCTCCAACTAGACATAGTAGACAAGAAATCTTAAATCATCTACTTGGCAAATGGAACAACTGAACAATCCAAAAAATGAATTGAAAGACAACTCTTGAAGAATTCAACAATTTAGCTTCCGCCAGAATAAATGAAGCAGCATTGGACAACACAAAACTAGGTTTCAATCTCATGATAAAAACTAATCCTAGCAAGTGGATTTCAGAAAACTAGGTTCCATTTCCAAATTCCTGTCTTTAATATCCTCATTTTTCATGCTATTTTGGTGATCCAAAACAAAAGGGGGTATCTTTTGAACTGTAATTTGTCTCCATTACATGGCACAACATTACCTATAAGTTTAGTACACACAGCACATTAGCACATTGTCTCCACTGCAAAGAGCTTTCTGTGGTGGATTCTGGCTTAAATGGTTATGTGACGAATCTTCCATAAGAATTAGTTTTTTCTATGCAGGTGCTTTTTGGCTGCATTTCTATACATAATGTAGCAGCCATTGCCTGCAAAATAAGTGCATTTTGGCAGTTTTTCCAGCAGCTAATGCATCAATAAATTAATTCATTTTCAGCACACTTTAAGCACCATTTAAGCACAAATTCCATTACCTTAATTTTAAGACAAATCTCAAGAAGATTTTATCACCACATGCATTTTCCAGTCTCAATTCTGCTTTATCCTAGTTCCCTCTCCTCCAACTAGACATATTAGACAAGAAATCTTAAATCATCTGCTTGGCATCATAGAACAACTGAACAACCAAAAAATTAATTAAAGACCAACTCTTGAAAAACTCCACAATTTAGCTTCCGCCAGAATAAATCAAGCAATTTTGGACGGTATGCCTTTTTAGTTTATCTTCACAAAACTAGGCTCCAATCTCATGTCTTTACTATCCTCAGTTTTCAGTGCTATCATGGTGATCCAAATCTAAAGAGAAAATCTTTGAACTATAATTTGTCTCTGTTTACATGGCAAAATACTATCTACAAGTTTAGTAAACACATCACATTAGCACATTCACTCCACTGCGAAGAGATTTTTGTGGCGGGTTCTGGCTTAAATGGTTGTTTACATGACCTACCAGCTATGGTTCATACTTCACCAAATGCCCCAGATCTGAAATTTGGTGTAAACAACCATGGACCAACAGGCCTAGGCAAACCAAAGGAGACAGTTAAAGCTCCATATGGACATTGTTGCTGAATTTCTACTGAGCAAAAGAACATAAAAAGAAATAGGGATCTTGGCTGCAAAATAGGTTCATTTAAATTGTTTTCTTCAGCTATAAATCAGTTCATTTTCAGCACTCTTCCAGCACCATTTAAGCACAAATTCAGCACCTCTGGGATAAATTAGTCCCACGATTATAATTTCAGAACTCTTATTTCGGGATAACTTTGTCCGTGAACCAAACGACCTCTAGTGAATTGAACAACAACAACAACAACATACCCAGTCGAAGTGAATTGAAGAACAAAAGAGCAGAGTTTACCTAGTAGAATTTACTCAAAGTGAGTGTGCCCTTGCTCTTATAAGAGCTGATGAGGGCATGGAAAAGCATGTGTTCCAACTAGGTCTGATGTTACAAATCAAACTTGAAGTGCTACACTGAACAAAAACACATCTATGCCGCCATTAGGCTGTTTGAACAATTATGCATCTTTGTTTGGACATAACATGAAGAACACAAATGCAGGTGCTAAGTAGAGTAAAGCAAAGCCTCCTCAAGTGAATGAAACACAAAGTTCTTCATGGTGGTTAATTTTTATATTTCTTTTTGCAGCGGGCAATGGTGAGCAGACTAAGATGAAAGGAAATCTAGCTGATATCAAAAAGAATGAACCCTGGACCAAAAACCTTTACAAAGGGTATCAAACATCAAATAACAAGCGAAAAAAAATGAATTGAAAATCAATTCCAAAACTTGCAAAAGTTAGGAAAGAAACAGTTCAAGCAGAATGGTATACCTTGCTCCTTAGAAAAGACAAAGTACAAATCTATATAAAGGAATGAATCAGTCTATTAAAAGGCATTGGTTGAATACGATTTGCGTCATGGGTAGTCGAGATCATTTCTCAAGTTAGCAGCATTCTTGAACTGTTTTCAAAAGTAAAAATAGGCATATCAGCACTTAATGCATGTTTCAAAGACGATTATCATACTAAAGAATCATAATCTCAGGCTTAAGGTCTGTAATTTACCCTAAGTAACAGATAAAAACAGTTCGATTAGTAAGCGAAACAAAGCAAAACGGAAAACTCAAAAATCAAAGGCAAGTGAGGATGAAGCAAGGTAGAGTAAAGCAAAAAATTTGGGAATTGAAGGAGAACAAAGCAAAATATACCTAGAAGGATTCACACAAATAAGAGTGTCAAGTAAGGTGCCTTATAACAGCTGATGAAGGCATGGCAAAGCAGGTGTTCTAGCTAGGACTGACATTACAAATCAACTTTGAAGAGCCACATTGAATAAAAGCACATTTCTTCTGTCATTTAGCTGCTTGAGTCTGTTATGCATCTTTCATTGGATATGAGATGAAACTACCAAATGACAATACTACTTTTATATGTAAACCAAACAGTAGTAGTACTCATTAAATTTATTTTCCATTTCCTCATACAGTAAATCCATTTCGCCCTGGAAGTATAACCCCAAGACTCGGAAATGATATACAAAAGAAATTAGTTTTAAGCTATGTTGCTCAACTCTTCTTCTGGTTCTGTGTTAAATCCTCCAAAAGAAATGTTTTTAGCTGTGCAGGTGCTTTTTGGCTGCATTTCAGCACATAATGCAGCAAAAATTGCCTGCAAAATAGGTGCATTTCGACTTATATCCAGCAGCTTTAAATTAGTTCATTTCAACATCGTTTCAACACCATTTAAGCACAATGTTCATAACCCTAATTTTAAGACAAAGCTCAAGTAGATTCCATTGCCCTAGGCATTTTCAGGTGTGAATTCCGTTTTGTCCTAGTTCCCTCTCCTCTAACAAGACATGTTGAACAAGAAATCTTAAATCATCTGCTTGGCATCATAGAACAACTGAACAACCATTGTGAATTCCGTTTTGTCCTAGTTCCCTCTCCTCTAACAAGACATGTTGAACAAGAAATCGTAAATCATATGCCAAGCATCATATAACAACTGAACAAGCCAAAAAATGAATTGAAAGACAAATTCTGAAAAACTTCACAATTTAGCATGGCTCGTCTTGGTAATTGTGATGATTGCAAAGAAACAGATCATGGGACAAGAAAGCCATAAAGCAAAAAATTGAAATAAAGAGCACAAATGCTCTTCATTGGTCAATCCGCCAGAGACAAAAATCAGCTTCTTCATCAAGGCTAAGATGTAAGGAAATTTACCTGATATCAAAAGAATGAACGTCGTACCAAAATCCTTTGCAAAGGTTATTGAACGTCAAAAAACAAGTGTAAAAATTGAATTGAAATTAAAATCCGAAAATCACCAAAAGTTAACAAAAAGACAGTTCAAAACAAAATTGTATACTTGGCTCAGCAGAAAAGGCAAAGAAAAAATATTAGTAAAGGAATGAATCAGTTTATTGGAATTTTAAAAGGGTTCTATTGGGCAAAAGAAGATAAAAGAAATCAAGGATTTTAGAAATTCAACGAAATCTCTCTAACAAGGGATTGGTTGAATCAGATTTGTGACACAAGTAGTCTAGTTTATTTCTCAAGTTAGCAGTATTTGTGAACTGTTATCAAAAGTAAAACAGATATTCATACTTCAACTTACTAAGCAACACTTATTGTACATCTCAAAGAGGAGTTACATACCACAGAATCGTAATCTCAGGCTTAAGGTCTATAATTTGCCCTAAGTAACAGATCAAAACAGTTAATAAGATAAATGATAACAGTTGATCAATCACTTTCACACAGTTTACTAGTTCAATGAACAATTTCAATTGATTGACCAGGTTAGGCAACACAAAGCATCATTAAAGACTAAATATGAAACAAATGAAATGACTGACTTAATAACACAAGAACTCTATAACCTTCTTTTTTGTTGTCTAAAATCTAGGATAAATAGACTCCAGAAAACTAGCAACAATTAACTTAATAATAAAAACAAAATTTGACCATTTTAAAAGACTCAATTGCTGCTAAACTCCAAGCACAACTCCAATTCAAGTATTCCAATTACCACCTGTGATCGCCAATACAACAGCAAAAAAGGTTGTAATTGGAATACTTGAATTTGGAATTGTGCTTGGAGTTTAGCAGCAATCGAGTCTTTTAAAATGGTCAAGTCTTGTTTTCATTATTAAGTTAATTGTTGATAGTTTTCTGGAGTCTATTTATCCTAGGTTTTAGACAACAAAAAAGGAGGTTATAAAGGTCTTGTGTTATTAAGTCAGTCATTTCATTTGTTTCATATTTAGTCTTTAATGATGCTTTGTGTTGCCTAAATTGGTAAATCAATTGAAATTGTTCATTGAACTAGTGAACCGTGTGAAAGTGATTGATCAACTGTTATCATTTATCTTATTATCTGTTTTGATTTGTTACTTAAGGTAAGTTTATAGACCTTAAGCCTGAGATTACGATTCTGGATAAATAACACTTTGGAGCATGTTAATATGGAGTCCAAAGATGGCTTTAAAAAACTATGAGGGTGGTGTTGAGATTGGATACTTGCTGCTTATCAGCTCTATAGAAGACAGAAGTATATCCATCTTATCCACCGATCACCAAAGCTCATTTGTTCCAAAATGTTGACTATGTCCAATTTGCATAAGATCCCAGACTCACCACATTTCTTTCTCCAGTCTAGCACCTCATTAGCAATCAAGGATGCATCAGTTATTTGTTTGTTCCTAATGAATGCACTTTGCTGAGGTGTTCAATTGGTACATAACTTAATTAGTGTCTAAGGGGCTGGCAATATATTAAGCCCTAATCTAATCGTCATATGATAGAGAATAGTCAATAGCAATAAACTAATGGAACCTCACTTGAGGATCAGATCATGCAGAAGATGAAAGATAAAAAGGAACATTAGGGGAAAGGAGTTTCTCATCCTCAAATCATACGGAAGGAGAACTATGAGGATACAAACAAATAAAAATACAACGGAAAAAAGGAGGCCTGCGCAAAAACAGGTGTTAGCATCTTATGATGCTCATTCCAATCGACGGAAATCAGTAAAAGCCAAACAGAAATGAAGAAGAAAACCGGCAGTTAGAACATAACAAGGGATAAAAATCAAGGATGCCACATACAAAATAGAAGACAGAAGGGCACTGACCAGAGCCTCAGCTCACCGGAGAGACCATCGGGAAACCAGAAGCCGACCTGCACTTGACAAAGACGACCCTTTTTTGTTAAAGCTCTGGCTTTTATTTGTTGCAAGACTTGATTTTTATTTTTATTACTTATTAATTAAGTATATTATAACATAATGTGTTGTATATATTTTTTAATAATTACCAAAAAAAAATTAAATAAAATAGTTAATGGGTCCGGGGTCCAGTGACCTTGTTTTAATTTTTTTCTTTTTTCAAAAAAAAAAAAACTTTAATTTAATAATATATTAATTAATAGAAAAATAGAAATTAGGGGTCTGTTTCTCTAAAATCTGACACGTGTACTCCCTAATACAACACCATCTTTCACCGTTCCATCTTTGGCTCCCTCCATTAATAGACTGAAGAGGAGTTTGATTCTTGGTAGGTCCATTTTCTCTGTTTTTCGAATATGTGTATGAGTTATTGCATGAAACATGGCTGCTGCTAGATAAAGTTTGTAGCTTTTCTGCTCGGTGTTAATTGAATAGGGTTCAGCTCTTGCTCCTTTGTTTAGATTTCCTGGTGAAACTTAGTTTATATCTTTGTATGGTTAAGATTTCTGTAAACTGATTCAGTGTTGCGAAACTATGTTTGTGCGAAGTGAAGTTATTGAGTTGGATGCAATTTATGTTCTTTCTCGTTTTGAAATTCTCAATAAAAGATATAGAATTCAATTATCAAGGTGATCTTATTTGAAAAGCTAAATGAAGCTTTTCCAGGTTGACATAAAGGTCCAAGAATCTTAATTTATCTTTGTTGGAAGCATAAACTTGTTAATTTTTCGCCAGGATCAGTTTGCATTTGCTGTTAAATACCTTGAAATTTGTTTAAGCTATGCTATTATTGTAAGTAAACATAGAGCAATAGCGCTGCGGAATAGTAGATCGATATACCTCCAGCCATTGTTGGCGATGTAGTCGGAATCGTCGTTGTTTGCTTTCCACTTTCCGGTAAGTCTTCTAAGCACTCAAAATGGTGTGGAGTAAAGAAAAAAGATTTGTGCTTAGGGACCTGTAACCAGATGTATCCCTATTTATAGCTATTCTACCATCAAAAATAGTAGTGGGGAAGTTAGTGGTTATTGGGAAATTAGTGGGAAGTGGAGTAGTGGGGAAGTTGTAAAGTAGTGGATGGTTATGTAACTTCCATGGATTGTGGATGTAGTGGTAGTTGCAACTTCCATGGAAGTTACAAACCACTTCCATGGAGGTTATGGAAGTTACGGACCACTATCCATGGAATGTGCCCAACATTCCAACAATTATAGCTAATGTGCTTCATTCGGAAAAACAAAACGAGAGAAACTAAAGTAGCTGAATGTGTTCATCATTTCATCTCATTCAGCCACTACTGACCTTAGGATGAAATTTGCAGTTGTTCATTATGAACCAAATTAATTATGCTAGCAATCAAGTAAAGAAATAGCATGTAATAACCAAAACTTGTTTGGAGGAAGAAGAAGAACTAAGCAACAGTGCTACCTGATTTGATGTGAACAATGAGCAACAAGTCTTTTCTTTCTCTACTTTTGTGCTTAAAAATTATATGATGTACAATATGTTGGTGAAACATATTAATGCATTGTATTTCCTTAGCTGGATGTGGTCCTTTAGATGCCCTTGAGAAGTTGGCTGATGATAGAGAAATTTCAACATAGCTTCCAGAAGTGGCTCATGCTGCAATAGGTAGTCGACAAAAGCTGTTTTTGTTCACATCACGATTGAATGATGTAACCAGATTATCCGTTTCTTTATGACACACTAGACCTGTTTTTGACCTAAGTGGCTTTTGGCCCGCACGGGCTAGAGGTATTTCCAGCTTTGCATGGGGATTGAATAAATAACCAGGTTCCCTCAGTTAACATATATAACTATTACAATGTCATGAACGAACTTAGTTCTCCAATTTTCTTCTAATGTTAGGTTTCCAATTGCTACTAAGGTTGTACCAGCCTGGGAGTTAGTTTCTTCTATTTGAATCCCTCCTGTCCAAATGTGCTAGTGGCATGTGTGTAAACCAGGGATTAATGCCTTATAGGACACACTGTTTAGTAGCTTGCTTACGCTCGGTGGTTTAATGGCTTGTAGGAGGTTCGGTTGATGCTTTACACCAAGTAGCTTGCTTATGTTCAGGTTCAGTTCCTGTTAAGCCTGTCACTAAACTCTCTTCATCTCTCTTTTCTTTATTTTATCGACCTCTTAACAGTGGGTATAACCACAGCACATAGATACTTAAAAGCACTTTTCCTAGGTATTTGCACATTCTGTAATAGACTTGTTTGTGGATTAATTATGGAGGACTGTTACTTGCATATTACAGTATTTCTCTGAATGATGTTCATGCCTTAGGGTTCTTTCTTTTTTCCAGTTTGAACTTCTTTTGGTAGTTGTTCTTTTTGACCTTTTCCCTACCTGAGTT
Source organism: Solanum virginianum (assembly GCA_000787875.1). Lineage (NCBI taxonomy): Eukaryota > Viridiplantae > Streptophyta > Magnoliopsida > Solanales > Solanaceae > Solanum > Solanum virginianum. The sequence continues at coordinate 148,161 of DF357392.1, read as the reverse complement.
CTTCTTGCTTCTATTGATGGCAGAATTAGTTCGGAAGTTGGATAACTGTTGAATGCTTACGGTATGTTTCTGATAAAAGATATGGTCAACATGGAAAGTCAGTAAATGTCAAACATGGAATGCTTACATCCTCAAAAGAAGGTTAAGAGAATAATTTGGAAGCGGTCCAAGGAGAAATCAAATGGGGAAAACGACTCTGAAAATGGTATCTCATTGATGAAGATGGAAGACAATGTGAAAAAGAGGCCCCATTCTTATTCAATGACCAGTAATGTAGACGGGCCTTGCATGATGTCCCTTCTCCCTCTTCCCAACTTGGAAGAATGTAACTCGGGGCCCCCTTTTATCTTGACTGGAACAGCATGCAAAGGGGTAACTGGACCACCTGTTGGAGTTGTTGATATTGGTGTTAGCATATCTGCTTACTATTTTCGTATTGCTTTACCAGGAGTCAAGAAAGATCCTGGTTTGTTACTTTACCTTTTTCTTGTTGCCTTTCTGTTATCTGTTTGAACGTGCTAATCTGCTTTAAGCTCTTAGTCAGCAGAGATCTTGGAAAGTATTTTATGTGAATCGGATATTACAGGACTGATATTACCAAGCTATAACTGCAGGACCTAAAGCAAGAGTAGTTCATGAAGCTTGTGCTTTAACCAATCCCATTTCATTGCCCTTCGACTGATTTTGCACTATTATTTTATGAATAAGCCCTTGTGAGTCAATTGTGCCACAAATATTCGCGACAGTATCATATAACATGTATGTTGCTGAACTTATTTTACCAATGACCATCAGCCAAGGAACTAATCATATTGCATACAATGGAATACACATCCGAT
>DF357392.1:130368-146305 GCA_000787875.1 Solanum virginianum | reverse complement strand
AGATCAGATGGCATTTTTGAAGCTGTTGTAATGAAATACGAACCCTAGCTGGTAGTTCATGTAAACAACCATTTCAGCCAAAACCCACCACAGAAAGCTGTTTGCACTTGGATTTCTTGTTATGGATTAGTGGTGGCTAATGCGCTGTGTTTGTTAAACTTGTAGATTATGTATGGTTCAGACAATGACATGTTTTGCCATGTAAACAGAGCAAAAGTACAGTTCAAACGATTCCCTTTTTCATTTTGGTCCAAATGAAGAAACAATCCACTTACAATAATTTTTTTCCCTGATTGAAACTTAATTTTCTGAAGATCAAAATATACCTAAAAGAGCATTTTCTATTGTCCAAGTTTGCTTCTTCATTCATTCTGAGGAGGCTGTCCTCTTCAGGATGTTGTTAGAAGAAAATAAATGAAAAGTAGAAATGGATTTGCTGTATGAAGAAATGGAAAAATGAATTTAACGGGTCCTACTAGTATTTCGTTTATCTAGAAAAGTAATATTGGCATTTAGTAGTTTCATGTCATGTCCAAAGAAAGATACATGACAGATTCAGACACCCAAAAGGCAGCACAGATGTGTACTTTCATCTCAAGGTTGGTTTGTCATGACAGCTCCAGTTGGAACACCTGTTTTCCCATGCCCTCATTATCTGCTATAAGAGTAAGGCTACACTCACTTGACACTCTTCTTTGCGTGAATTCTACAATGTATGTTCTGCTCTTTGCTCCTTGCCTTTGAATTTGATTTTTCCCTTTTTGCTTTACAAGTTTGGGCCTCGCATGGTTTCCCTTCTCCCTCGTCCCAACTTGGAAGAATGTAACTCGTGGGGACCTGTTATCTTGACTGGAACGGCATGTAGAGGAGTACTGAACCACCTGTTGAAGTTGCTGATATTGGCGTTAGCAGATGTGCTGATTACTTTCGTATTGATGTACCTGAAGTCAAGAAAGATCCTGGTTTGCTACTTTACCTTTAACTTGTTGCCTATCTGTTATCTGTTTGAATGTGCTAAGCTGCTTATGTTCTTAGTCGCTGGAGATCCTGGAAATTATTTTATGTGAACCAGATGTTAAAGCTGATACCACAAATTTCTAACTGTAGAAGGACCTATAGCAAGCCCCAGACCCCACTCGCGGGATTTCACTAGGTAAGTTGTTGTAGAAGGTCCTATAGCAAGAGTAGTTCATTAAATGTGTACTTTGGCCAACCCACTTAGGGCAGACAGATTTTCCTCTATTTTATATGAATAAGGCTCTGTAAGTCAATTGTGCCAGAGATATTCGTGACAGTAGAGGCATAACATCTTATGCTGCTGAACTTTTCTGCCACTGGTCATCAGCCAAGGAACTTGTCATATGACATCCAATGGAATACACATATGGTCCCATGTAAATGTTCAAGCTAAAATGAGGAAAATATAGAGTTGAAAGCATGCAAATACGAGGAATTTAGCTTGACTTGGTAAGTTCATTATGCTGCTTGTTGCTGCTTGCGTTTATGGGATGCAGATGAGTTTGTATGAATTGAACATCGTGCATTTAATATTTGCACTTACAATATTTGTTTCATTGATGATAAGATACCATTTCAACAGCAATTAAAACTAGTAGATGGGAATTACTATGTGGTACTTGTTCATTTTCCTAATGCACACTCATCTGGGATTGGTTCATGGAAGGAGTCCATTATACACAAAAGGATTAATCTATCAACCATATTCCTGTATAAGCTTGTAATGCTACATCATGATGTTTTGATAAAGAAATATTTAGGCAATTATTAGGTGGAGATGCTTCTGATTTTACTCCTATCAGTGTTGGCCTTGCTACGTTTCTTATATAGTTCCTTTTTCTATGTCTAGAAACCCTGACATAGAAGAAGTTCCTGATAGTATTCTTGTATGTCAGAATTCTCTGCCTACAGAATTGTATACATTGGTGCAAATAGTTTCACAAACTTCTCTGATTATGGTGGTATCTTATCATATTTATTTAATGTACTCTTTAACCCTTTGTTGCAGGTGAGTTCGACTGTGAGATTGAAAAAGATGGAAAGGTCCTTATTTGAGGGATGACATCAACTGATGGAAGAACCATCTCAAGATATTCTCAGGTCTTCGATATGAATATTCAGAAACAATGTCCAGCTGGAGCTTTCACTATCTCCTTTAGTTTCTTCGGGCCTGTTGATCCAAGGTTGTTTTCACAAAAATTTCAGGTCTGAGGCAATATTCATCCTTATGGGGATGTGGAGATAGAAGGGATAGTAAGGTCTGGTGAAATAAGAAAGGTCTGAGGCATTTGTGAAGCTGTTGTGGTGAAGTACGAAGCATAGCTGGTAGAACCCACCACTGAAAGCTCTTTGCAGTAGAGGAAATGCAGTAATGTCTGTGTCACTGTGTGTACTGAACTTCTTGGTAATGTCTTCCATGTAATGGAGACAAATTAAAGTTCAAAGATTCTTTTCCCTTTTTTGGATCACCAAAATAGCACGAAAAATGAGGATAATATAGACAGAAGTTGGTAAAGTTGGAACCTAGATTTCTGAAATCCACACTTTCTAATATTTGTTTTGTTGTGAGATTGGAACCTAGTTTTGTGAAGATAAGCTAAAAAGGCATGTTGTCCAAAATTGCTTCGTTGTTTATTCTGACGGAAGCTAAATTGTGTAGTTTTTGTAGAGTTGTCTTTCAATTCATCTTTTGGCTTGTTCACTTGTTCTATGATGCCAAGTAGATGATTTAAGATTTCTTGTCTAACATGTCTAGTTGGAGGAGAGGAATAAGGATAAAGAGAAATTCAGATCAGAAAATGCATAGGGCATTAAAATCTACTTGAGCTTTGTCTTAAATTAGGCTAACTTATTAGATCTGCATCACCTGTTTCTTTCACTTTGATGTTGGATCTATATCTTTGGAAGCACCATTTAATGTGTCAATTTTCTGCTTTAGGTCGCCATTGTTTGACAGTAAAAATATAAAATCTACGAGATTTCTGCAGAGCAAGGTATGGAATTCTGTAGTTATGCAAAATCGGCATTTACTTCTCTACTTTAAAAATCTGTGCTGTATCCCTGTTCTTCTAGCAGGCACGTTAACTCAAAGCATGCCTAAGATGTTGTGGCTCATAGTATCTGTGCTATGTCCTGAAGATTTCTTATCTAGTTGGATAAGAGAGAACTAGGATAAAGAAGAATCCAGATCGGAAAATGCAGTATTAAAATCTTTTTGAGCTTTGTCTTAAAATTAGGCTAACTTGAAGTTGCGCATATAAACAGGAAAAAAAAGATATATAAGATCGGCATCACTTGTTTCTTTCACTTTGATCTTGGATCTATATCTTTGGAAGCACCATTTAATGTGTCAATTTGCTACTTTAAGTTGTCATTATTTGATGGTTAAAATATAAAATTTCTGCATTTATTTCTCTTCTTTAAAGTTATGGGCTAAATCCCTTTTCTTCTGACTGGAATGTTGACTCATAGCATGCCTAAGATGTTGTGGATTGTAGTATCATGAGCTAATCTTTTGTTTCTAATGACATCATACATTTATGAAGTTACCTTTTGATTTCCTTTCTACTTCCTAGTATTCAAACAATGCATATTGTTCAAGGCCTTACACTTGAGTTCTACGATCTGCAGGAAGGAATTTTTCAAGAATACGCTGATACTTGAATATGTGTATGGACTATACATACAAAGCAGATGATGTGGTACAAACTGGAGCAGCCCGAGAGGGGAGAGCAGGAGTTCCTAATGACCCAGTGACTATCACTGTTACTGAATTGAGTTACAAGTTTAAGATTGTCCTACCAGCTGTTGCGAGAAGCCTCAGTAAGTTAATTTCCTTCTTTATATAACACATTGAAAAAAGTATTCTTAGTTTTCTCCATCCATCAGTTTGTATGCCTAGTTCAGTAATTTTTGGAACTTAAACCAACAAAGGCAGCTAGAAAGAAGCTACAAAAATGAAATTGTCTCAGTAGTTTTACTTTTTGGGAAAATCTTCATGTGCTTGCGTATAAAACTATTGGAAAAACCCTCCTTCCATTCAACATATGTGTACTCAGTTGTAGCACTGTTAATGTATGGCTCATTTGGAACCAGACTTTTACTCTTTCATGGGCAAGAATCAAAACTCTTGAGAAATAGAGAGTTGGTTCGGATTCCTTAGATAGGAAATCTTTCTAGGGAGTTATGACTTTACCTACAATTGACTTATCCACTTCAATAGCTTATTCTTTATCAACTACAAATGGTAAAAAGGTTGTATTATCCAAAAATGTATACTGAACCGTACTCGGAGAATTTAATGCATTTGAAACCTGATACTCACAATGCTGAAATCAAATGACCAAGTGAACAATTGTATTGCAGTTGAAGTGTCATATGATATTCATCCTTATGGGGATGTGGAGATAGAAGGGATAGTAAGGTCTGGTGAAATAAGAAGCAGTGCGGCGCCAATTGTATGCAACAGAAGAACTCGGCGGATAGTTCCCCAAGGTCACTTCAGCATCAGTTTCACTTTGCCAGGACCTGCTGATCCTGATTTTATAAGGGTCAGAGTAAACTCAAATGGTGTTTTGGAAGGATCTGTGCTTAAACGTTGGAGTGGATATGATGCCCCGTCCAACTCATCTGATTAATTGGACATGGTTAGCTTGTAATCATAATTCAAACCAACATCCCTAGTTATAATTATGTTGCTGAAACTCTTTATGTATCTTCCTTTCTTGCATAAATTCAGCTGATATTGCAACATTGTCCTCCATTCAACTCATTTTGACTTATTGTGTAAAGTTGGTTACTTTTGGATTGTTCAAAGGAATTCTTGTATGAGTCTGTAGGCCATATTGCTTCTGGTTGCAAAACTGGGAATCATGAAATGCGTAGGAGCGAAAAGCCTGCTGCACTATTTTCATTTCTCCCTCATCCCTCAGTTGTTTCAATGTTGAAGCTTATGCTTCCACCAAACTCATTTTGCTCTATTATGTCAAGATTAAAGTCCATTGTGCCACATAACTATCATTAATTATAGTTAACTCTCAATGGAGGGAATATTATATTTGGATCATATATATTTCTTAACATATAAAATCTCATATTTATTGGGGGAAACTAAGTTTATACCCCTTTGAAACAAACTATTTACTTACATTTATGTCTCTACTGTTAAAATTTACGCGCTGACATCATGTTAACGTCAGCATCCACCTTATATAATATATCATTAAGGTATGCATATACTGACAGGGTATTACAGAAGATTAAGTTCAATCAAATATGATATCAATATATTGACAGAGTATCAAAAAGAATATATTTTTCATTAATTTAGAATTTAATAAATAAGTTTGTAACTTTAATAATTTTCTCTTAATTATTTTAGTTATTTAAAAAAGAGCTCAAAATTATATGACACCGATAGGTTATCAATATATCAACAAAGTATTACAAGAATATATTTTCTACAAATTTAGAGTTTAATAAATGATTTTGTGACTTTAATAATTTTCTCTTAATCATTCAATTTCTTACAAAAAGAATTCAAAACTATGTAATATCGGGTAGCAATACACCGATGGAATATCACAGATAATTAAACTCCAATCCTGTACGATATTGATATGGTATCAATATACCTATGAAATATCATAACGAATATATTTTTTACTAATTTAGAGTTTAATAATTTTTTTATTTGTTTCTTATTTATTTCTTAGAAAAAACATAATCCTATATGATACCAATTGGGTATCAATATACCGCTATAATATCACAGAGGATTGAACTTATTTTATATGATATACATATATACACCGTCGGAGTATCACATATATAGTGGTAAATTTAGGATTTTCTCTGAGGGGGTTCAAAATTTTAAGAATTGGACACACAAACTAACCGAATAAGGTTCAAAATTTATTATATATATATATATATATATATAATTATTTTTATCATATAATAGTAATATAATTTTTTACTGAAGGGGGTTCGGATGAACTCCTAAGTACTCTGTGGCTCCGACACTGCACATATAATTATTTCATAATATTCATGTTGATGTCATGGGTGAAATAAAAAGAAAAATATGGGATAAAAAAATAAATAGTTTAAATCATGAGTTTATTTAGTTTAAATTGAGTCCTGAATAATTTTTGATTAGCTCTATTTTGTATTTTTTGAATTTCTTAACGTATAAAGTCTCACATTTATTAGAAGGTCACTCTAAAAAGAAAGTTCACTTTGCTGAAGCTGAAGCAGCGGCGTTCAATTTCGGCGACGAATTGAAGCGATTCCGTGAGGCAGGTTTATCTCTTTCGTTTTTTGTATGCAAATCACTCTATCGAACAGCTAATAGTTTTTTTTCCCAAATGTTCGCTTGCTAGGGTTTTTTCCTTTTGGGATTTTACTGAGATAGCTGTTTTTCTTCAATGGGTTTATTGATTTGTGTGATGTTTTGTTTCAAAATGTTTGTGCGGTTTGGTTCTTGTACTTTGTGGTGTGCTTGCAACTGATAAGGCAGCTTCATTTGAATCCGATGTTTGTGTCTCTTCTGTACTGGTACTGGTATGTGGAATCTTTTGGATATAGCCTTTGGTAGAGCTATTGCCATCTACTGCATTCGCTTGAACTTGATGTGATGCTTCCTTTTTCATGTTAAAGACTGATAGAAAAGTATTAAAAATCCTATCTTTCATGACTTCTCAATTGTTTTCAGATCTTTGGCTGTCTTAATCAGACACAAATGAGTGAAATGGGGAAAAAATAACCCAGATTTCCTTATGATTAGTTGTTCGAGTGCAGTTTGTTTGAATTGCAAATGGTTGGTACAGTAAGTTTCCTGCCTTTGTGTGGCATGTTTGTATTTTCAAGACTCTGGGGAGAAATCTGTTGCCTTTAAGTATGGGAGCACATCTTTTTAAACTAAGCTAAATTTGAAATGCCCGGTTCCTGCCTGCTATGGCTAACTTTTCATGATTGTGATGGTCAGCTGTAGGTGTTGTCTCTTTGGATGAAGAATGTAACTGATGTAACCTGAAAAGCCACCTCACACTTTTCCCTCTTAAGCTAAAGTCATTATCTTATAACCTGCAGGGAGGTAACTCACTTGGTAGTGCTGTAAAACATGAATTCAGATGAATCTGCAAAGTCTCATGCCAAACCAGATGTCACTTTGACTGGGGCTGCTAAAACATGTGCAATTGGACCGCCACTTGGTTTGGTTGACATTGGCAGTAGTGAACATGCTTATCTTTTTCGTGTTGCGCTTCCTGGTGTAAGGCATAAATGTAAGTACTTTCAAATGAATTTCCCTATAGGCTTTCTTTTAATTGTTATTATTGTCTATTTCCTAGAGTGGGTATAGTTAATGGGTGCAACACTGATGATTTTATGTACGCACATACTTAATAATCTCATTGAGAACCTGAAATTATCTTATGACCGTCAAAGTTAAGCTTTAGCGTGTATACATGAGATCAAATTCTTTGATCATAATATGATGATTTTGAAATTAGTCGTTCCTAGAATTTTGAATATAAGAAGGTATTAGAAACACTTGCTATCAATGAATCAATTCAGCTAAACCTCAGTTATTGGGTTGGTTAGGATTTGCGTGGGGTGAATTAGGTTTTAAGTTTTAGTAGTCGTCTCTTTATTAATTAGGTTTAGGACATTCTACTAAAATTGCCATAGAGGGATTGCATGGAATGAATTAGGTTTAGGTTTTAGTAACTAATACTGTTTTAGGTTAACTATTACTTGTCATGACAATATTTACCTATTATGGAATTTGGGAAGAATTTTGTGTTCTAAGTGGCTTTGACCTATATCCTTCCGTCTTGACCAAACTGATCACTTAAGGTTAGAATGCTTGAACATTTTTATTATACTTCTTTTTATGATATGGATGGTATCGTTTGTTAATTTTGGCATGCCATCGTGCACTTGCAACGCCACTTGTGAAGGTTTTGCAAAATAGAAGCAAGCAAGTAGTATGGATTTTACTCCTTAATTTTTAGTGTGATGGTGAGTTATCATGTTTTCCTTTTAAGTACAATTTTTATATTAAACATAACGTACACATATGCAAAGCACATACCCTTACTAGTATACTTAAATGCAGGTAAGCAAAACTTCTAAGGACTGGAATTTAACAATCAATTGATATGTATATTGTACAGGTAACATAAAATGTGACATCCAGAGAGAAGGGAGAGTCCGGATAGAAGGGGTGATTACGGACAGTGAGACTTTGAAAAACTCACCCAAGGGTTATGAGATGAAAGTTCAGCAGCTGCCATCTCCTGGGCCTTTTACCATATCGTTCAATTTGCCAGGACCTGTTGATCCCAGACTATGTTCCCCGCAATTTAGAACAGATGGCATTCTGGAAGTCATTGTAATGAAATACCGGATACCTCTGGTTTCAGCTGAAGGTTTGCCTGAGAATTGGTACAATGGCTCTATCTAAGTCCATGAATTCTAGTTGGTCCTGGTTCAGCCAAGATACATGGAATTTATTTGCTTCACTACTTTTGTCATGAATATATCACAGTATCAGGAACAACTTCTAGGTAGCCATACCTGTACAACAAGGGATTTTGCATTATATGTTTCATTGGAGACTTTGGCAATGTTGACTTGATTTTGAACCAAGTGTGTACTTTTGTGGAACAAAAGCTTGGAGTATCAACATCTTTTCTATCTATATTATGGTCTATGTTTGCTATGTCTTAATCATCTGCTTATTGTGAGTCCATTATTTGCCTTAGTACTGGGAAAACCATGAGAAGGCAAGTTGGCTAGTTTTCTTTTGACTTCAACTTCATGATATAAATCTAAGGCTATTGATGTATCGAGTTAGCTCTAGTTTATACAATATGTTTCAACAAAGTTTATGCAGGAAATGCTTTGTTTTCACATAACAAACGTCTAGCAAATGTGTTACATGGTGTGTGACTAATAGTCAAAGACGGGATCCTAAGTTTTCTGCATTTTCATAGGGGACAACAATTGTTAGGTGTGTAAGTGTACATCAATTATATCCTTATACCAAGCATATACCGGTGGGGTATAAGTATATACCATGTATGATCTTATAGTTTGACCTTTCCACTCTTAATGAAGTCTAAATCATTAATGGAATTTTGTTTTTTCTTTATTAGCGTGACAGATGATTTTGCTTGTACTAAACCAACGTCAACATTCTGCCTTCCCATCAAAGACAGCTGGTTAGTTGAACGCCCCAGCTCTAATTAAGATTTAAGAATTTGCAGGTCTTCCAACCAATGAGAAACGTGATTAATCTTTGTAAATTCCACAGTACATGCAACAAATCAAAATCATCATGGTAAAAAATAGAACCAAACCTCCTTGTGAAAAGTTATACATGTTGGTTTTTTCATGTGTTTTTCTTTATATTTTGAATTCCTCAGCATCGAGAGAAGCATGAGTTAAATATAATCAAGTTTCACAATTATTCGCGTCTTCCATCAGCAATTTTAGAGTATATTTTTCTAGTTCAAAGTCTTCCCTTGTTGTCTCCTTCCCCTATCCTTTTCCACGAAATTGCTTTCAATAATCTATTTTTTTCAACAATAAACAATAACTTCAAAGTCCATCAATGTATAGTACATATATCCAACTTCAACAAGAAAACAATTCATTCCTGTTAAACAAAGAATATGGCACTCAAAGTTCTCACTGCCCTTGACTCAGCTCGAACACAGTACTACCACTTTAAGGCGATTATCATAGCCGGCATGGGCTTATTCACCGATGCATACGACCTCTTTTGTATCCCTCCCATCATGAAACTCATCGGTCGAATCTACTACGGATCCCCAAGGGAGGTCCCTCGGGCCGTCAAGTCTGCTATGGTTGTGACGGCCCTTTTAGGGACCGTTATAGGTCAGCTAGTGTTCGGCCGATTAGGTGACTTAATCGGCCGACGCAAAGTCTACGGGTTTGCTCTAATGCTCATGGTATTGAGCTCATTCGGATGTGGACACTCAATATGTACCTCCAGGACTTGTGTTTTGCTAAGTCTTGGATTTTTTAGGATTTTACTGGGAATTGGGATTGGTGGTGATTACCCTTTATCAGCCACAATTATGTCTGAATTTGCTAATAGGAAAACTAGAGGTGCGTTTATTGCTGGGGTTTTCTCAATGCAAGGATTTGGAATCCTTGCTAGTTCAACTGCCACAATGATTGTTTGTTCAATTTTTAATCGTGCTAATGGAGGAAGTATGACCCCTCATGGTGCTGATTTGGCTTGGAGAATTATACTCATGATTGGTGCTATTCCTGCTGGACTCACTTATTATTGGCGCATGATGATGCCGGAGACACCCAGGTACGTTACGTTCTGGATCCCAATTCATTTGAAATGTTATATATGGTCACGATCAACGTATTCTCCATTTTAACCATAGGTATACGGCTTTGGTCGAAAGAAATGTGCCACAAGCAGCCAGAGACATGGAAAAAGTACTGGATATTTCAGCCAGTCAAATGGTTGAGGAATTTTCCATTTACACACCAAATTCACTGCCCTCTAATTATTCCCTTTTCTCCAAAACTTTTCTTCATAACCATGGCCTTGATCTTTTTGCTTGTTCAATTTCATGGTTCCTAGTTGATATTGTTTTCTACAGCAGCAATCTCTTCCAATCCCAAATATACAAAAGATATTTAAGTGATGAGCAACATGTGAATGCATTTCAAGAAGCTTTTGAAGTTGCAAGAATTCAAGCTATTATTGCAATTTGTTCAACAATTCCTGGCTATTTTGCAACAATGTACTTCATTGACAGAATTGGGAGAGTCAAAATTCAAATAATGGGATTTTTCTTCATGGCAATTGGGTTATTATCAATTGGAATTCCATACTATTCCTATTGGAGTAACAACACCAATGCAGGGTTCATGTTTTTGTATGGACTAACCTTCTTCTTCTCCAATTTCGGACCGAACACGACTACCTTCATCGTGCCCGCGGAGCTTTTCCCCGCTCGTTTCAGAACAACATGTCATGGAATTTCTGGAGCTATCGGAAAATTGGGCGCGATAATCGGGTCGATAGGATTTTTATGGGCTTCACATGATAAAAAAGATGAAGGAATTGGAATGAAAACATCTTTAATATTACTAGCTGGAGTTTGTGTAGTGGGAATGATCACTACATATTTTTTCACTCGCGAGACTATGGGAAAATCACTTGAGGAAAATGAAAATATTAGTATCAATGAACATCGTCAAAATGAAATTGTTGGTGGTACGGCTTAAAAGTTATTTATTTTCTCCACATCTTCTGTTTGTTGGTGTGAAATCATACATTTTCCTCGTCTTGTATGAATTTCCACATTTGTACATATTAGTAAATTGAATAAATTAGGTGAATGTACTTCATGAACATATATGTGGTAGAGAATGAAGTTGATTTTTATACCAATTCTTACTTTTTTGGTCTCGACAAGTCAATCGTATTTAATTTTATTTTATTTTTTTGAAGCAGAGATGTTTAATCAAGATTTTAAAATAAATTTGACAAAAATATTTTTGAAAATAATACTCCCCTCCATATCAATTTTTTTTTCATTTTTGAAGTTTATGATGAAACTAATTGTTATTTTTAAAATTTTATTTTGAATAGTAATTGTTGTATACTTCAACTATAGAACAATGACACATAAATAAAATACATATTTAATAAAAAAATTATATTGTAAAACATAAATAAAATTTTTAAAAGAAATTCTACCTTGGTTTCAACTTTGCCGGCCACATATCATTCTCCAATAAGGGATGGCTTTCAATTAATTAACTTTGACTGAATTGAAGTGAATGTCTATTTCCATTTTATATTCATTGAATAAAATGAAAATAGGAAGTGTTAGAAACTCCTGTCAAAAGGTGCGCGAGGTTGGATATAGGGGTTATATGGAGGGGTAGAGTTAGACTGAAAAAGTATTAGCAAGGGTGATTAGACAAGATATGACGTAAACTCATATCACAGAGGACATGACCTTATATGGAAAAAAATGAAGGTTGCATATTAGGGTAGAAGGCTTGTATTATATTTATGAGTTTTCAATTGCTTTCCATTATAGTAGTTTTGTATCTAGTATTTTCTATTTTTGAGGCGGATATATTTGAGTTGAGGGTCTTTCGAAAATAGTTTTTCTATCTCTATGAGATAGTGGTAAGGTCTACGTACATTTTACCCTCCCCATGACCCCACTTTTGAGATTTCACGGGGTGTGTTGTTGTTGTTACATAAAATGGAAACTTATGTAAGAATAATTTTTAAAACTACGTAAGGTAGAGTTAAATCCAAAAGAAAGTAGTATTTCATTAAGAAGTTTATTACATCGTACATAATAAAGTGAAACTTGTTAATCAAAGATAAGAGTGGTTGTTGAATCAGAGATAAAACATTAATTCAGAAAAATACATTTATAATATAGGCACTTTTTTTGTTTCACTTGTTTTTGAGTGGGAAAGAGGCCATTTTGTTGATACCACAAAGACCTTCTGGCTTTCCTGTATTTCTCTTCATCCTAATAAAGCCTTTTTCACCCCATTTGGGCCCCCAAGAATTCTTGACAATGATGTAATCAGCTCCTTTTGTGGATCCATATCCAACTGCTGACACTCCATGATCCAGTTCTGTTCCACAATGACCATCAAACACACCCTGCATACCAATTTTCAATCATATCAACATTATAGAGAAGTTTGACCATATATCTTTATGATAAGTCTTAAATTGTTGCTATTCTCTGTGTTCCATTTTATGTATGCGACAGTGAGTTAAAAAAAGAATGACCAATACCATGCCAAAGTATCTTTCTTTGTTAATTAAATTTTGTATCGAGTCAAATTAGAATATCTACCCCACTGTAGAATTGGAAATCTCTAGTAGAAGCCTCAATGGCCACACTCAAAGGTTGGTTTGCAAGTGCTTTCAATAGGCTTTGTTCATCATTGGCTGGAACATCATGGTAACCATCAATAGTGACAACCTGTGACTCCTCCTAAAACATTTTCAACAATTAGTATTAAGGAAGTAATTAAAATTCTATATATACAAGTATAGGTGATTTATATTTACTCTTTTTTCATCACAAGTGCCTTCTTCCATGAGATAAGGATAATCATCCTCTTTGTGAAGACCACCATTTGAGACAATGAATTGAAATGCATAGTCCATTAGGCCCCCATTGCAACCATTGTTGTAAGTTGTGTCGCAATCTATCAACTCTTGTTCAGACAAGGATGTCAAATTCCCCGTCTTTATTTGGTTTATTCCTTCTACTGCTGCTACTGTTGAAAACGCCCAACAACTACCTGCATATAGTGTCGTACACAGAATTTTATACAAATCTAAATTGTTATATCAATGTAATTTTGTACTTACCACATTGACCCTGGTTCTTGACAGGGGTGACAGCACCTTTTTTCCTCCAATCAACAGACTTAGGCAAATCCACAAAATCTCTATAGGCAAATTCTTCTTGAGATAACTCTTCTCTTTTTTTAAGATCAACTTTGAGTCCTAAATACTTTTTCCTGAACTCGTCATGGCTCAAATCAGCAAATTCATTTAGTCCAAGCCAATAGTTGGTAACAATTTTATTCGTTTCATCAATATGCTTCAAATTTTCCTTGAAAATCTCAAACCTATGCAATTTCTCTTCAATGCTCTTATAAATCTTGCCATGTTTATCCATCCATTTTTCGAAGAGATTTATGAGCTTATCGATACAAGTCAAGTCATCAGAGGAGTATCCCACGATGGAATGATCGCGAGCCAATGAGGTGCAGGCCAGGAGGGAAACGGAAAATAAAAAAACAAATGACAATTTTGTAAAACCCATGTTTTTTGAACTATTTGTGTTTAGAACGAATGAGAAATGGAGTGGGAAAGTTGAGTTTATATAGGGTATATAAATTTGCTTTGAAGCAAAGTCTGTTTTGGTATTAAATAATTTTATACATAGTAGTAGGAAATTCAGTGCACGCTGAGACTTAAAGCATTGTGCTTATAGGCTTTAGATTGAAATGAAAGTTTGTTTTTCTTTCAAGATTATCTGACAAAATACATGTGATACTCTTTCCACATGAGCCCAATTAACATTATCATTGCAAAATATACTTGGGCCACTGTATTAAATCGGCTGTGGGGGTTGGTTGTTATTGTTACATCTATCTCTTCCCTTCATTCTTCTTTCTGACTTTTGAGTTACCTTCAACTTAAAATGATAAATACATGCCTTATCAATCACTTATAAATTACTTTGGACATGCACAAATAGACACTTAAATTTATATAGAATTAAACAAATAACATACCTGTCCTATGTAGCATAATACACGTAGGACACAAAATTGTCGTGTAAGATGCCTACTCGTGTATTAATTGATAAAGTTAGAGGTTATAGTTATCCGTTGAAACCAAGTTAAGAATGATATTCACCTCATAAATAAATAAATAAATTACTTGTATAAAAATCTTAAGAGATCGTTTGGTTTGAATACAAGTTATGATGAAATAAGTTATGATGAAATTATTTATGGTAAGAGTAGTTTTTATTGCTTGTTTGGTTTGTCATATTCATAATCATTGCATAATTTCTAAGAATAAATTGTTTGTTTACAAAAATATCCTTGCCTTGTTTAGTTTTTTTTAATATTCTCTTTGCAACCTCTAGCTATTCATTCTTAAAATAAAATTTTCATCTTATTTAACATAAATAATTTTGTGCATGCATTTTTCATGATTATGTCATGTGTTTTATAATTAAACCTTATGTTAATATACATGAATATAAAAGTAGCGTATAAAAGAGAGTTTAAAGGGGGTATTTTTGTATTTTTACATACTTAATCCCAGAATAACTTGATGTTAGGATTATTATTTCACCCACAAGGAGGGATAACTTATCACATCATTAATTGTTAATCCCGAGATAAGTTATCTCAACTTTTACAACCAAACAATGAATTGAGGATCATTTAAAAGTTATCCCGGGATTAAATTTCTTTATCCATCACACCAAGCAACATGCTGCTGGTTTCAGAATAGACCAAACAGAATTAATCACATATAGCTAGCCAGAGAGTAGCTGTTTCTACATATATATATATAGAGACAAAGGAGGATGACATAATACTAGTCATAAAATTATACTAGCTAATATATATGATCCTACTAGTAATAATGTCTAGGGATGGAGAGGCCAAGATTGCGCAGCAATTTTGATGGGAGAATTATCCATGACTACATTATTGAAATAATTGCATGGCATCCCCTCCTCCATGCCAGATAAACTACTACTCCAATTATCTGCAACATTCATCCCAAAATCATTGTAATAATATAATGGAGATGAAAAGGTACAACCTTGTGTTTCGTTTTTCCTTGAAGTAGTGCATGTGATGTTGTTTGTGTCTACATGATTATCTTGCTTGTCGTCTTTGTATCTTTTGGTAGAGGAAAAGGCAGTAGCGGTAGCAGTGACATTATTGGATGGGAATAAGGTGTTTGTTAATGTTGTTTGGGAAAGGTTATTGTTAAAGAGGGATTTGATGAGGTCGTTTTCATGGTGGTGTAATGATTCAGCTTGCTGCCATGGTGTTTTTGGATTTGGTGTTAAAGGTGAATTCATTGCTGCTGATGACCATGTCTTTAAAGTGGGGTACCCTTCATATGTTGCATTTTTCTTCTCACCTATTCTGTGGTGTATTCTGCATATCACCCATTCCTCCTGTCAACCATATTAAAGTTAGTGTACACGCTAAACACAATAATAACATACTCAATATAACACGATACCTAATATAACTTGAAAATTTATAGCAAAGACGTAGTCTTAATCAAAGTAGGTGAGCGAGGGCATGTTGAGTCATTCCT
>DF357392.1:69118-106588 GCA_000787875.1 Solanum virginianum | reverse complement strand
TTTTTTTTTTTTTTTTTTTTTTAGGTAGATATAAAGATGAAGAGAGCATCAATTAGTTGTTAGATTAGTAGTAATGGCTTTGTAATGTTACTAATACTAGATTGAAAGCACATGGGACATTAGGTTGTGATATTTGACATAATTATGACAACAACATACTTAGTGAACTTTCACAAGTGAAATTTGAGGAGGATAAAATGTACGCAAACATTATCACTACCTCAAAAAGATGAGAGATTATTTTCAAAAGACCCTCAGCTCAATAACTATGACAAGAACTTAGCAAAATACATTACTATGAAGGATTTACACAAGACTTATGTGGGACGAGCCAAATTAAAAATATATAAAAAGTTCTATGTAGAGTGAGATGTGTTGAAAACATTAAAAAAAATGCTATATAAGGCGAAGCGAGTTGAGATTTTTCTAGGCTAAGTTTCAATCTACCACACCATATTTGTCATTTCTAGAAATATAGTTTTTCTTATACTTGTTATAGAGATTTTTTAATACCACCCATGTCTTTTTTTCTTTTGAACAAGTCTATTTGAAGTTTTTATCCTTTTATTTGAGTTCCTAGAAATAATAATTGGTGGATTTCATTAATGAAAAGAACAACGGAGACCCGTCATCTGCTATCACTGTAGTTTTTTATCGATTCTTTCAATGATCGAACTTATCAAATAAGATTCATAAGAAAAAAAGAGAAAGAGGTCTGAATGACCTAGGACACCAGACCATTTTTATCTTAAACTCATAATAATAAATAGAGATGATTTAAATAAAATATTTTAATTTTACTGTCCAATATTATTCTTTGAGATTATTTATACCTTCACTTTTGCAAAACATCTTATATCTGCTCTTGCCAACTAAAAATAAACCAAGTCCACCACATCACAAAAATAAATGAGAAAAATATACAATTTTTTTTTTTTTTTTTTGCTAATTCTGCTTTTGACTATAATCTAAAATCACTTTTTTTTAGGACAATGATGGATCTATATAAAAAGCAATTTATCATGACAAATTACTACTTAACAGAGCAATCCTGGATTCCAATAATTATAAAACAACAAGCAAAATTTCCTACTTATGGATTAGTATTCAGAATTTCCCATCTCTTTTTTTAGGCAAATCTTGCCAAACATTTCTAATCCAATATATCTACTCTGATTATTAACAGTATTATTCCATTAATTACTAATTTGTCTTAATTTTCAAAATTACAAATATCATAACTTATCTATAGATATTCAAAGATATCTTGATAATATAGAAAAAAAAGGAATTTTCGAATATGGTCACTCAAAGATATCTTAATTATGCTCTTTAGCTATAGTTTGGATAATTATATTTCGTAACTATAGTTATAGCAGCGTTTGTAAAATTGCGCAGTATTTATATATATTCGTATAATTTGCTATAGAATTCGCAGTTTTTGTATAGCATTTGTGTATTTCGCTATACAATTCATGTGTGACATTTGTATAATTCGCTATACAATTCACAATATTTGTATATTTCGCTATACAATTTAATTCGCACACAACTTTTGTATTATCTCGCACAACATTTGTATAAGTCGTGAAAATTACATAAAACTCAGACTATAATTACAACTAGATGTTCGCCGAGAACTGTAATTAATTCAATTTATAGCTATATTAATTAAATAACTAGTATATATTTACTTATCCACGCAATTTTTCTGATAAAGAAATCATTTACACTATATTTTTTTATAAATAAAACAATTGAAACAAGACTCAAGTGACTAAATTAACATCTTTTGGGTCAACGGTCATGGTCAACTCTAAAATTGTTTTTAGTCAAACTATCTTCCACCACTTCGCTACTAAATATAATAAAGTAAAGGGAGTATTCAATTACTTTTTAACAAGAAGGATTATTGGGATAATTATAGTGCATAGTCATTCAATCAAAATAATTATCAAAAAAATTATTATTTGTTATATAAATATGTACGTATATTTCATGTATATATAGTTATGCTATATTCAAGTTTTACGTGTATCATAATGTATATTTAGTATATAGCTCATGTATGAGTAATCTACATTATATAATCAGCGTGTACTTTTTATACTTTGACAAGCTATATTGATGTAAGAGAATGTTTCCTCCTTTATATGAATCTTATACAATTTCAATTCGACCTCAATACAAATATCAACCACCAATACAAAACCGAAAACAAAACAACATCACAAATTTGATAAAAGCAAAGAGTGTGTTGTATAGAATAAGGTAGTGGATGGAGTAGACCAGTAGAAGGAAGTGTGAATTGGTCACCAAAGCACTTTGTTATTATGCACATGACAAGTTGGCTCTTTCTTATTTGTTCATTTATTATAAAAAACCATTGGAGCACGTTTCTCTTTTCTTTTTGGCTAATCTTATAATAATTTATCTTATCTTTTTTTAATCTATTGTTCCACATTCTTTTAGTCAGAAATTTCCTGTAACCTTCAAGCTTGACTGACTTCGTCAATTGCCACACATCTTTGAAACTTCTCACAGTATATGGCCCTCCAGTCCACCTCTAAACTCGTAACCTAACTTCACACATCATGCGCATAAATATAAAACTCAATTTGAAAGAAAAAGAGAACAATTTGCATTCACCTCAAGTATTCTAAATATAGATGTTAGATAATTCTATCTAATAGAAAGACATCACGTAACTTTCTTTTGTCTCGATTGAATTTCAACACCTTAGAGTTAGGATCATTGTGCCTAACATTTGGTTTGATAGTTAGAAATCACATGTATTTCAAACTTCCAAGGTTCATTATTTTGAGCAAATTATACACACATTTGACACGAAACTATTGCACTATATTCAGAGATGGATTCATGATTTAAAGTCATTAGGTATGAC
The DNA here is from genome assembly GCA_000787875.1 of Solanum virginianum. Classification (NCBI taxonomy): domain Eukaryota; kingdom Viridiplantae; phylum Streptophyta; class Magnoliopsida; order Solanales; family Solanaceae; genus Solanum; species Solanum virginianum. The sequence goes on along the minus strand of DF357392.1, from coordinate 103,683 downwards.
GTAGTACTGCTTAGCGACGACTCTTTCTGATGATGAATATATGACTTCATACGTTGGCAATTTTTTCTAATTGCCCTTTTCTCATATGAAGGGTTAGACATTTCACAGTAGATGATGTAGCTAATAAAAAGACACCACAAACTCTTTAAACTAGTGTAATTATAAGTGGAGAGAATAGACATTTCATTGGATTGTTCTTTCAAGATTAAAAAAAATTAACCATGCACAACAAATCCAACTGAGGATCTGTATTAGTACTAAGTTAAATAAAATAAACAAATCTAGTACAAAATGATCAAATAAACTGATTAATGAAATCACATAAGCCTATAGTAAAAGAAAAAGTGGACCTTAAATAATGTGAGAGGAAATGATCATTTTCAAACTTGGAAGGCAAAATAAGGATCATACTTGCTAAGGAGTTACAGGATTTCTTTACGTAGATTGCAAGAGAATATAATGTTACTTTGAGATATGACTTCACAAAAAGACTAGGATGTTTAATGATTACACGATTAACTAACTATCAAGGCGCAAATTCATTGTACAATTAAACAAAACTTAGGTGGAATGCATGAGGATGAAAAGGATGCGGAGGCAATCAATTAAGGACATGTACGATGAAACCAAGATCCAGATCATTCAGAACTATTCCCGATCATAATGAGGTTGCACCAGGGATCAAAACTTAGCTTGTTCTTTTTGCCTTAGTGAGGGACAAAATTGACCAAAAAAAAGAGGGAGGGTTGGGGGTTGTGGTGTATATATTCTCATATGACATATTGTTGATTGACAAGACATGCAATGAAGTCGACAATAAATTGAAGTTAGGAGACAGGCCCTATAGTCTACAAGTTTCGGTTACACATGACTTAAACAAAATATCTAGAGTGCAAGTTTAGTGTTGTAACACACGTGACAATGGTGGAAGTGAAGATCGACACACAAGTCATACCTTAGAAAGGAAGCTTGAATTATGTTTTTCCGTAATCCAAGAACACAAGGAGATTGATGATGATGTCACACATTATAGTGGAATGAGGTGGGTGCAATGGATGCTAATATTTGAGACACTAAACTATAAGAATATAAAGTGGTGGTAGATTAACATTATTGTATGTGGTTGAGTACTGGCCAGTCAAGAACGCCGGCCGATTATGAATGTGTCAAATATAAGGATGCTCATATGGATGTGTGATCATGCTAGAAGAGAAATAATTTATTTATTTTTTAAATTGACTAGGAGAGATATGATTAGGAATGAAATTATGCAGGGCAATGTATGAGTGGCCTTCGTGACAAACAAGATGAGCTAATGTCTGCAGATATATTACCCACCCCAAGTGGGATTACATTGTTATAATAAAATAAAGCAGCTAAAGGAAACCAAGTGCAAAACACAGCTCCTGAATCATACTTATCAGCTTTAACTTTCACAGTAGCATACATGGAGATCAAAATTTCCGGAGTAAATGAGGCAATGCAGACAAGCATTCAAGGAGATCAAAATTTCTTATATAAACGAAAGGTGATTCTCATGAGTTTGAATTTTGTATTGCAATGGGTCACTAATTCTGGAGACTACTCAACAGCAGAGCTTCCAGAAAGTAATGCCTTTTTGCAACGATAGAATGTCAAATGTGTAACAGAAACACAAACAAATGAAGTTGGTTTTCTTCTTTCTACTTACTCTCACAGTCTCACTGGAACAACTTACACGTCCATCGGTAATATCACAAATAATATCTAACTTTCCATTTCCCTTTAGTGTTGACATTGAGAGTCCAGTTGTTTTCTCTAATCTGAAAGTAAGGAACCTGAAGAGAAAGAAGAGAATAAAACAGAACTTCAAAGTGCAGTGTAAAAATCCACACAAAAGACTATGGAAGTATATGCAATGGACTAAAATAAATGAAACTGATTGTCAGATGAATCAGGCCAACAAAGCAGCAAGGGAGAGGGAATACATGAATGAAGAATAGACCATATCATAAAAATAGAAATGACTAGTTGCAAAACATAGTAGGAAGGCCCTTGCTTCATCAAAGCTTCCGCAACTATCAAAAGGAGAATGTTTGACAATTTTAAGCAACTTAATTTTGTTTGTTGGGTAATAAAAATGAATATTAAGTTCCAGTCAATGTAATGGGGTTATTTTTCACATTAGTTCTAGATCTATAACACACAAAGTGCAGTCTACTATGTAGCATCAGAATTATACTCCCTCCGTTTCAATTTGTTTGTCCGGTTTTGACTTGGAGTGTTTGAAGTAAAGAAGACTTTTGAACTAATGGTCTTAAACTAAAAATATGTTGAATGTACCAAAATGTCCTTTAATCTTGTCGACTTAAGCATGTCATGTGGATTGTGGAAAGTTAGAATTAAAAAGTTGCCAAAAAAGGAAAGAGACATTCTTTTTTAAACGGACTAAAAATAGAAATTAAGACAAATAAATTGAAACGGATGGAGTGTCCTTTTTCTTTTGAAAAAAAAGTAGTAGTATTAAAACACTATATTATATATTCATTTATGAGAGTTTAAGGTACAAGACAATGCCAAGCAACTTATAAATGAGAGCTAGAGAAGCTCAGGTGACCATTTCACAAGCCAAAACTCCACTTTTTTTTCAACAGTTGGTGATTGGTGGGAAGACCGAAGATGGGAGATGGAGATGGATGGAGAATACGCTACTTGAAGATTAGGAAAATAAGTTTACCTTTTCAATAACTTCATATCCAACTTTGAGCCTCACATCTTGGTCTTTTTTCACATCCATGATGTTCCAAGTAAATTCAGCAGCACCTCTTGATTTTTTCTGGAAGTTTTGAATTAAGCAAAGTATGAAGGTCTCTAGGACTGTAAGACTGTTACTTTAAAACCAAAATAATAAGCAATGCATCAAATTGCAAGATATATCAGAATATCGATTAACTGCACTTCAATCCTGACTTAGTTAGGTTTAGCTACACAGATCCTCTATGTCTATTTTGCTATTTATATCCGAGCCAATTTCATTCCAATACTGGACAAGGTAAATCCTTATAAAGGGAACACCCTCAATTTAATATGATTATATGCTTAGTCAAAGGAATAGATAGACAGCACTCTATGCAGATAACTGACAAAGTTTGATTACAATTTTGATCTTCAAGCCAACTTAAGTACATACCTTCAGATTGAAGTACATAAGAGTTAAGACTGCATAGATATGAACATACCCGAAATGAAAATGGGATTACTTATTCAAACTTTTTTTTTTACAAGGGCGATTACTATTCATGGATTAAACTCAAAACCAAATTCACTTTATTTGTTATTTGGGCTAGCCTAGAGTAGATTACTAGATATATCCCAATCTGTGCTCCAAAAGAATCAACATCATCATTTTTTTAAACACCAATGGTTTCACTCATGTATAGGCCTTACAGATTTTGTATGATTACCAACCTCTAAAAGTTTTTCATCTACATCGTACTTTCCCTTGATATGAAAGTTTACTGACTCATCTGCTGTCACTGGAAATGCCTTTTTACCACGAACAGTATACCAGAGCTTTTGCCGCCTATAATACTGCACTCCAACAGCGAGGCTAGCATGTTGCTACAATTACAAAAGCATGTCAATTTCCAGAGCTACCATAACAAAAATTTCATGTACACCAGTTATTTCAAGCTGAATATCTCAATTAACTTATGGAGAGTTGGCCAATTTAAAAGTGAAACAAAAAGATTTACTTTTTTCTTTACTTTGAGCAGGATACTATACATGCATGGTTTAATCTTTGATACAAGCCAAAAGATTTCATTTATGCTATTGACAATAAATTTAACATATTTAGAGAGAAAAAAAATAAGGAAGAAAAGTTATAGCATTAGAATTATTAAAAACAATTGGGAAAATATTATGAAGTTTGACTATTAAAAAGAAAATCATAACATTCAATTTGCAATGAAGAAATTGTTTTATTTACTGCAATCTATTCTTCAATTTTCCCCTGTTCTTGGGGTAATACAAATGGCAGTTAATTTGATTGAATTGCCCACAATGATGTTTCCATTTCGGCTTGTGCCAGAGCCCAACTTGTCTTCTCACTACAAAGAATCACATGTTTATACTACATTTACACCAGTATTCCGAGGTAAGAAATAAGAAAGCATGTGATGATGTCATTAAATAACACTTTAGTTTAGTTTAAGAGATGAACCCTGTTTTATTCAAAATATCTTCTCTGGTCTCAAGCAGGTAAGATAGTGGATATCAAAATCAACTCTGGGGACTTGACACGATATATTGCTGAGGCACAAGAATAAATAGAATGCTAAAAGATTGATCCTAATCATTTGTTAGATGAGACTATACAAGCTTAGTTAGACTTTTTGGAGTGCTCGAAGCTGAAAATGTGCCTACATATACAAGCAACAAATTGTTGTAGAAAGGGTAGGAATGTACATCATCAAAGTATCGCCTTATCATAGCACAGGCATAAGTTGGTGCTCCAATTTTGGTGTCTAGTTCTGCATGACCCTGCCAATGAATAGAAATCCTCATGATAAAGGCCAAGATGAATCTTGAAAGGCTTATAACTGAAGAACCAATACAACTCAAAATGACACATCAAGTTCTCTCCACTTGGTTTTATATCACTGTACCTTTCCTGGGTGAAATACGCATATCTAATATGTACAAGAATTGCAGTAAAATCCTTTTACCTTATATGAAGTGACAAATATGTGTAATCATCACCCATTTTCCTTAAAAGAAGTGGACACAGGCAATTTCAATATCAACTATAAGCTAGCTGGGTTCACCCATAGACCTTCGGCTCTATTTGAGCCCATATGATTCATTGACAATGCACCCAACAGAATTCCATGTTTGGATATAGTGATAAGCAAACCAATTTTACACTTTTATGAGAGTATGTAATTACTATAACTTGGTACTAGAAAAGGAAGATAAGATGAACTGACTTCAAAAGCAGAACCTGGCCCCTCTTTGTATGCTGTTCAAGCACTTAAACTAAATCAGCCAGGCGTAAAGGAAGCATCTTTGACTAGCCTGAAAGCTTCCTTGGCATTTCTAATAAGTAAATAGTATAACAACAACAACAACTAGGCCTCAGTCTCAAACAAGTTACGGTCGAGTATATGAATCCAGACAAGTCTATACCTATCCTCAACTAGTAGCTATCACTCATATGAATCATTTTCTTCCCTGCAAACTAATTATACTTAGTACGAAGGGAGAAAATTGGATCCACGAAGAGAAACTCAACGATGTTCAAAACTCAGTCCATTGACATGGGCAAATAGTTAAACTACATCAGTCAGGCATCATGAACTAGCAGAAACCATATCCAAAAACCGACATGACATTTTTATCAAGAAAAAGATTCAAGATGAGTAACTTACCAATGCTCAAAACTCAATCTTTTGACCCGGATAAATTCTAAAAACTCTGTCTCCTCACAAAAATTTCATGGAAAGAGTAACTTACAAATGCTCAAAACTCAATCTTTTGACATGGGTAAATTCTCAAAACTCTTGTCTTCTCAGAAAAATTTCATGGAAAGAGCAACTTCTTAATACTCTCAAAACTGAGTCTTTTGACATAGGTAAATGCCACAGACTCAGTCTTGTCACAAAATTGAAGGCAATAGGTAATGGTTGATACCTGCAAATGGGTCAAAGTGTTGAGGGGGAATATCTCCTTGGCATGAATCAGCATACTCTTGGAATCTCCACCATAACGAAGTGAGGTCTCCATTTTCTGTCAAATGAAGGTATTCTTCACTGTAGAAGAATCCCCGCTCCACCACCAACTGGTTAAACCCTACGGAAGAGTTGCTTCAGTCTGCAGGAATGGATAACACAACAGCAGGACTCGATTAAACACACTGAAAACAGTTTGGATTTCTAACTCTTTTGCCTCTCTTCTTTTTCTTTTTTACTTACTGGTACCACACCAAGGCTCCTTTGTTCACTTTGTACCAAGACTTTTTTAATTGCTTACTCCGTCCAATTTGACTAATTTGTTGAGTTGAATTGAACTAGACGAGTTCAACATTTTAAACTTAGATATATCAAAAAAATATAAATTGTAATCTATCTTAGATTAATATGATAAAAATACATACTAAAATTAATCAAAATTCATGCATTTAATCATTCTATATGCATTTAATCATTCTATATGCATTTAATCATTCTTGTAGAAATGGACACACTTTTGTTTTTATTGTGACGGAGGGAGTATACATTATCATTTCACGAAATTATATAATTATAATAAATTTTAAAAAAAAAAGATATATAAGTATCATAAATTATAGGGTGTGCTTGTAACGTTCTTTTTTTTTTTTTGGGGGGGGGGGGGGACGGGGGTGGTAAGGTTGACAAAATTTTCAAAATTATCTTCAATCAAATATCATTGGAAATAAGGGCTTTTTTTTCTTCAATTTCGTAAAACTTAGAAATTTCAAAACTAGCGCACACACCTACCTTTCATAAGTTCCGCTTCTTCAAGAAAAAAACAAAGGGTTTTTAAACTTAGCAAAACTAGTATCATTACCAGAAGTTTGATGTTAGAACATTCAATCAGCTTACAATTAAAGTTGTACTAAAAGAACTAGAAATTTAGTTTATCTTTGAACCCAATTATACTAGAGAAACATAACATAACTACTCAATATATATGAAAAGCAGTTGTCTACAGCACTCATTTGATTGTCAGCCAAGAAGCGCTGCTGCAGTAGGATAAGGCCAAATGGCCGCAGCAAGAACCCAGAATGCTACTACTACAAAGTAATTTTAGGTTCTCAATATATAGCTGCATCAACTAAAACCTCAAATTGAACCCTAATTATGCTGTTCACCTCACAACAAAAATTTGACCCTACATTGGTTTAATGGATCAAAGTTGTCTGCTCTGAAATTATATCTCATCAATTATTTCCAGAAGATCTTCAACTTCCTGTTTCAAGGCTGTAATTTTTTGCTGGATTGGTGCAATACGGTTCTCAATATCCCGACCACCAGACTTCTTTTCATAACTATCTGTGACTGTGGTGTGTTTCACTATCAGCTTCTCTTGCAGCTCTTTCTCCTTTGCAACAAGATCCTCAACCTTCATAAAACAGCCGGAGAGTTTTAGCACCAACGGATTAAGGACCACAAAGTTATCATTGTAGAATGAAATAACTCAAAACTTGAAGTTTGCAATTATCACGACTTCATTAGATAAAATGGGACCAACCATCCATGGTGCTTCAATGTAGGCCATTTTTATCAAGATGAATGGTAAATTCTATCCGCAAAAACAGAATAGATAGACACAAACCTTGGAATAAAATGAAGCAGACAGCGGAGAAGACTGCAAAAATGAGAGTAAAGGCTTCAAATCCTTCGAAAGCTCCTTCAACATATTATCAGCTGATTTACGAGCAGCTTTGCATGCTTGCACATCACCAGTCCTTGACAGATCTCGTAATGATGCTTCAAGTTTATCTTGAATGCCCAAACGACGGTTCATTATGCTCTGGATCTGCTGAAGAGCAGTCTGCACCTGAAAACACCGAAAGAATAAATTATAAGTTATTTTCTGTAATATTGACAAAAAAGTAGTTATACCACCAGCTTACCTCATCCCACTGCAGTTTTGCAAGATAAGAAGGAGAGGACTTTGAGATTGTCAAGTCCGCATGCATATATATGATACATGTAACGAATAAGAAGAAAAATCCAGAAATTAACATCATCGGTTCTCTAAGCATTGACAGGCTGCTGAACCTGTAATAGACCTGTCACCAAAGCTTCATCAGTCAGTAGCTACGTAAAACATAAGCCAAAAACAGAGCAAATAATGCAATCCAGGCCATGCAGAGAAAGTTGTCCTCACAAGCTATAGCACATGATAAGATTTGTAAGATAATGTAATTCCCAGATAGAGAATGGCCATCATTAATGAGCCGGAAAGTCTTTAACATTAAAAACAGCCAACGGTGAGATAGAAAAAGGTGAATAATTGCTGTAATGTGTAGTATTGTTCATTCAATGGCTGAAAAGGAGATAGCAAGAAGGAAAAAAAAGCTTTTTCCCAGATCAGGACAGAAACCTTCTGAATGGCAATTAAACCCTAGACCTATATAATGAATGTCATTGAGACCTCAGAAGTGTAAGACAAGAATTAATTATTCCCAATCCCTTGAGAAAACCACAAAAAGGAAGAGAAAAGAAAAGAAGCATGGAGATCATGACAAGATCCCAAACACATTCAACTAGCCTTATCCCTTTAAAGGATACCATCATTGTTCTTATCTGACCTCGGAAGACTTCTTTCAGGCATGAAAACCCCCAAGCAGACACCACAATTTTCCATCATTTAGGTAGAATACCCAAGAAGAGATCTTGATGTCATGAGGATTGTCTCAATTAAACAGTACTGACTTCCTTATTGACTCAAATAGAAAGAGTAAGGAATCTTAATCAGCACAATTGTGCTTCTAATAACCAAACAATTTAAATTAGAGAGAAAGATTGTAAGGCTTAATTTAACTTTTAACTTATACTGGCACTCTCCAGCATGGTACATAATTGGGAGGAGCAAGATACCTATCAAACTGATAGGTTACATATCATAATTGATATTAGGGAAATGATGCAATGGGGTCTTATCTGTGCTCTGAATTCAATGAGATAAGTTGCAATACGAGTCTGTTTGTCAGAAAAGAACAGCTATAAGTGGTTCTTTTATAAAAATTCCATCATTTTTTCTTCTGGAGAATGAAAACATGTCCTAAATAACTTTGATCCAGTAAAAATATGCACAGGGTAGCATGTGAATAAGCCAGATGCAAGAAAACATATGCTGAAATGCTTGTTTTGACTGGAAACAACACACCATTTAAAGCATAAGTCTGATATGTTAAATCTCCATATCCTAGATGATATTACACTCATATTTGTACCCATTGTAATTAGTTTGTTGTTGTTTAATAGACCAGCAGTCAAGATTCCACCTAGAGATCTTACAGTCGGTAAAATCACCACTGTAATTTTCTTTCTAGTCTCTTCTTCTTCCCTTTTCTCCCCAATTTTTTTTAGAAAAAATAAAATGTGTGTGGTGGTGGATCATCCTCCTTTAGTACTGAACTTTTTACTCTCTCGTTCAACTAAAAAAAATTGAATCTTAGATCCAAAAGGCTTCTCTGGATGATCTAGTTCATACAACATACACAATAGAATCCCACAAGTTGTGGGGGGGGGGGGTTAAAATGTACGCAAACCTTACCACTACCTCATAGAGGTAGAGAGAATGATCTCGAAAGCTCCTTCACACAAGTTGTGGGGGGGGGGGTTAAAATGTACGCAAACCTTACCACTACCTCATAGAGGTAGAGAGAATGATCTAGCTCATGTTTCGCTCAAATTCCATATTCAACCTTTCAGATTGAACCAAGCCTAATCCATATATTTGAGGCTCTGTCAAAGCTGACTATTCTATCTACAATCTGGTTAACTCATGCCCAAAATGGTCTTGGCTTAGCTAGGCTCATATGCAATGCTTCTCACATACAGTTCTTTCAACAGCACTGTAGATGGACTTGTATACCTGGAAATATTGGTTATGCTCAGGCACAGCATTGGTCTTTTCAAGAACAACCACTGGTCGACCAATCAAATCCAAGTGAGAAAACTTCGTCTGCAAATAAAACATAATAAGTAATAGAAAGTTAGAGGAATAAAGGTTATCATACAAGAGGAACTTCAGAGGAGACAACTAGATTTAATCATACCTCTCTTGACTCTTTGACAGGAAAAGGGGCTGAGACAGAAATATCTTTTGAACCTTCTGGAAGAATGACCTGTTCGCCACAATTACATAGTTATTTTGAAGAATTTTTTCAACAACAAAAAAAGAAAAGATAAAAGCATTACATGCAATTAGCGGATATCAAACATATACAATGAGCCAAAGAATACCATATGATCACACTATACCATATAAGCCCTCTGTTGCACGATATATATCATAATCTTCTAAGGAAATCATATTTTAGATTTTATGATAACACTAAATCACATCATGAAAGATATGGCATTAAAGCCTTTATTCAGCTCTTATAGAAGTATTACCTTCACAACAAGGTTTTCAATTACCACATCCTCCATTGGGCAACCAAAAGATATATTTAAGAAACGTTTCCCCTCTGCACGGAACAAATAGTCCTTAAGGGGCAGCCCATAGCCAATGGTAAAAGAAGTTCTCCAGCCACCAAACATTGGATATCTGGGTTCAATTTCTAGCAATGTCTGCAAACAAATAGCAGAGTGTTAAGCAGACAAAAGCCACACGGACACTTCAGAAAGAATGTCTTTCTAACCTTTGATGAGTCACCCCATAAGTTGGATGTTGAAATATTGCCGATTTCATCTCTGTAATAAATGGAATGGGCTCTGGGAGGCAATTTGGCAACAAGATGTCTAAACGACGATGCACCTCTAAGATGTGGTCGGGCCTGATACTCTAGCCTGTGATGTTAAAAGCGGGAGACTTCTTGGTTACATACAACCAGCTTAACAATTCTTGAACTTAATCAGAAAATATGATAGTACCTTGAAAACTCCCCAGTGCTTTTGGCACCAGCATTGACAAGGTTGTAATGCTCAGTAATCTGAACATTTCCCCAATGAGAGATTTCTATCTCTCGCACCAACTCCTGTGCAACTGCAAATGGCTTATTGCTCACGAAGTGTACTGCTATATGAGAGAATGAAAAAGGCGGAAGATTCTCATAAGGTCCATATTTAATTTCTGAACCAGAAAATTTGGTGTTCTCTAACTTTGTGTATGATTCGGCTTTTGGTTCGGGTAATTTAATACTAAGAGATTGGACATTAACTGGATAAGGAGAAATATAGTAGGCACTCTCCTGGAACACAAGAAGCTGGATATCAGCTTGAGTAATTTTCTCAGGAAATGGCTGTAGTGCATGTGTAAATGCAGTCCTAACTTCCAAATTCAGGCTCTGCCCTTTTGCCAGCTCCTTCGGTAGGGAGACAGAATACCAAGACAATGATGGTGGCATGCCTTCAGGGTTAACAACTTTAATAGGTAGGCTACTGGAAGAAGTTTTACTTTTTCCTTTCCCTTCACTGGTAGTTGCCACTAAAAATGCTAAGTCTTTTGCCTGGTGATCTCCAAATGGTAACAAAACCTCTGAAATTGGATCATTACCAGGATTTTCTATCTGAACAAACAAATAAGAAATAATTCAAGCATCACTAGTTAGATAGTAGCAGTAAGACATTTGATTTTGCAAATTGCCAAATAAATAAACTTTTTCTCAATTAAAGTAAATAGACCAATAAGTCCGTTATCTGTAGTTCAGAATATTCAACAAACTTGTCCATAATCTCAAAACATGCAAGCAATAACTACTAACCTTGAAAGTTGTAGTCACACGGATTACTTGAGAGGTCAGGTCAATCTGCACTACGAGATTCATGACAGCCAGGAATGAACATATTAGTGAATAAATAATTGCCATTTAGATCCAAGGGTCTAATTTACAGCTGAGATTTTCTCTTTCAAATGACACCAAGATGTGAAATGACTACTAATCCAAGTAACAACCATGACAATCAAACAAACAATGTGGTGGATGATTAAATTTTTTAGAAGATAATAACATAGAAAAGGGGCGAAGAGTATCATCAATCTACTATGACCTCATATTCTATGCCTCATTCAACTTGTCCTGAGCTTGAGAATAAACGCAAAGAAAAGAAAAGAAACAGGTGATCGGCGTTAAATTACTCATGTTGGAGCAATATAGTTATAACATTATGAAAAATGATTCAACACTTTAAGTCTGCCTATACCAAAAAAACTCTAATTTGAAAGCTAAAAACAGCAACTTTTTTAGATTAATTGACTATATGATTCCTCTACAACATTTGCTACTTTTTTTCACCTCGACTAATTCCACGGGCCATTTTCCACCAGAGGCAGGTAGTATAAGGTTTGCAAACCAAAATATTTAGCAAATTCTCCCAAAAGGCTACACTACCAACGACTAGATCTTAATCCTATAATCCAATTAGCGTTAATATCATAGGGAAAAGAGTAGCACATTTATACATTAACGAAGCAAAGAAAATTGAACACCAATCAGAGACATACGTACCTTTCGATCAAGTTTGGAGATGACCAGATCGGAAAGTGCAGGCGACCTTTGAGCAAGTAAAACGAAAAACGAAAACAACAAATAGAGGCGAATCGTCATTTTCCGATTCGATTTTTTGGTTTATGTGTTGAAATACTTTGGCTATCAGATCGGGAAAATATCAGACGGAGAAGAAGACCATCGTCGGAGTTGAGCGCTATGTCTACTGACAAGTGAGACCAATCTGCCTAAAATATAAAGCCCTCCTACCAATACTTATCAGTCTTTTTTAACCCTATACTTCTATTTACATTATTTTTCACCCATTTAACTTTTTTAAGTCACTTGTGATAATATTGAAAATAATTTTTTTATTTTTTGAGATAAGAGGATAAGATTCGTGTATAATTAATAGTTGATTTCAAATTGGATTTCTAATTTATAAATAAATGTGCAATTTATTATTTTTATAACATAGAACAATATAAGTTGCAATTATATATATGTGTGTCTCTTAGCATTTATTTCATGTACATCCTATTTTATTGAAATTTTACTCAAAAAGGAGAGAGTATAAGTGTTTGTATCGTTTGTCAAGTTGCTTCATACAAAATGGCATACGAGACAACAAAAACTATGTCTGAGTCTTAAATAAGTTAAAATCGACTATATGAATCATCATTATCATAATAAATAAAATAACACATGAAAAAAAAAATTATTATTATGATACTTTTTCATCTGACACAACATGATTTCTCATAGTCAAGAAAGTGTGATGTCTCTAATATGCAGTAACAAGTAATATGGGAAGTTAAGTAAAAGTTTACATACAAACGGAGAAAAGGGGAAGCAAGCTACTTCATCTACATGACAAAGATTGAACAGTTAACATGAAGGGGAAGCAAAAATCATGAGACATGTTGACGAGAGAAGTTGACACGTGTTGGTGAGGCGCCTCAACTTTGTTAACCAATGGGCCGTGGTTCAGATCACGCGAAGGGTAAGTGGAACTGCTACTGATTCCACAGCGGTTGGCGTTTATGAGAGAACACAAAACTTTTACAACAATGAAGAAGAGGGAAGGCAAAACATGTAGTGCAGCAGTCTGGGCAGTTATTGCTTCTTGTCTGGTGACTTTACTTCCAGTAGTTCAATATTCAGGTCAAATGTAGCCGCTGGCTGCACCATGTAAGTTGAATAATCATTAGATCTCGAAAACAATAAGAGTTAAAGATAATAGAACCACATCAATAACATCGAATATGATATTTGTGCATCTTCAGCCAAGAACTCCTAGTATAACGGCTGTTTAATCTGCAAATAGCTTGTTTTTCTCAATTTGGTGAGTGGAGCTGAAAAAATCTCTCACAGGTACTAAAGAAAATCATTAAGTTATATGATCAAGATGGACATGGTCAATAAGGCTAAAGGACACAAGAACTTTGGTTGGACATCCTCTAACGGCTCTATATTTGTCTTTGGCTGGACTTTCTAGTTGCCCCTTGCATAACTAATTACTAAACAAGCAAGCAACAATTGTTAGGCCTTGGAATAGATATCAGGATCATGTTGGCACTTGACCACAACCTACAGATACAGTGATTTCAGACCTTGGTTGATTGACATTTCTTTGAAAAGAAGAATAACACAACTTTGTCAACTAAGATAACAGAGGAGGAAACAAAGTGAGGTTCATACCGGAATCTCATTCATTCCCTTTGAACCATATCCAGCTTCTGGAGGAACAATCACAGTCCTCTGAGCAAAAGATACAAGACAAGCAGCAAATAATAAGGTAGCTGTCAGTTATGTTAAACCTTGCCTATCCTTCTCAGAGATCAGAGTTTGCACATAGAAACTATTAGGAAAAAAAAAAGATTTTTTAGGCACAATTGAAATGTCATCACACCTTTCCTCCAACTTTCATCCCTTCAGTTATTGCATACATTGCTTTTGGAGGTTTTGGGGCTGCTTGAGCGGAAAATAAACCATTTGGATTGTCCGTCTAATTTACAGCTGAGATTTTCTCTTTCAAATGACACCAAGATGTGAAATGACTACTAATCCAAGTAACAACCATGACAATCAAACAAACAATGTGGTGCCTGGAGGAGCTCCAACCTGGAACTCATAGGGCTACTTAAGAGTAGAAAGACATATATCAGTATCAAATGTAACCCAAGGGCAGCAGTACATGTCTATTGGTAAGATGTCAATAAATTGTTGCATACTCATTTCTTATTAGAAGCCATCACAACAGACCTGTGAAATGATACGATTTCCAGCCAACAGTTTAGATTCTCGACTTGAAACCGCAGTAATATTACGATATACACAGTCAAAATGTACCTACAGGAATCAGCAGGGAAGCCAGAAATAGGTCGGTCTGAAAGGGAAATCAAAATGTGCACAAATCACAAGAGAACGATAAACAAACCTGCACGGTGGAGCCCTTTTCAGCTACAGGACCTTTTCCTTCAAGAATGTCATAGTATTTCAATCCATCAGCTGCTTTAAAAGCAATCATTAATAAAGATAATAATCATGGGCTCATATCCATGATATCGTCAGGCTCTTTCAATTGACAATAGAGTTATTACTTGTATCAACTACAGTATTATTTCGATATAATTTGATTATTTTTCGAGGTCCTTTAAGATTGATCAAAACTCAACAGCAATGTCATAATACATGATAGTAGTCAAAAACCAAGGCAGTGGACAAATCTTTGGATGATATATAAGAATTATATTAATGCTAAATGGACCTTGGACCTACAATCCTAAAAGTTAGCTCATGAGGTGAGGATTCATCAAGAGGATCATATAAGGAACCCAAAATTCCACATACCACCCAATGTGGGAACTCAACACCCCTCATATGCCCAGAGTACTAATCTGGAGAGCGAACATATAAAATGCAGGACCAACATTGGATTAACCATGAGGGGCCTGACTTTGATACCATGAAAGAAATGGATCTTGATCTAACACAATCCCTAAAATCGGCTCATGAGGTGAGGATTTTCCGAACCTATATAAGGAGACAAAGCTCCACATCTCACCTGATGTGGGAAGTCAACAACATCAAGCTCAAACAAAACTTTATCTTAAGTACTTAACATTAGTTTAGTTTCTCCAGCACTACTTAGAAGCTCATCATACAAGCATAAGTTAGCATCAGTGACCATATTTTGTACTCCCTCCTTTTCAATTTATTTATTTGGTTTTGACTTGGCATGGAGGTTAAAAGATTTAAAAATACTTTTATTTTTGTGCTGTCAAACTAAGATATGTAAAATGTAGCAAAATTTCAATCTTGCAGCCTTAAACACATGAAATTAAAGAGTTATTAAAAAGCAAAGACAC
Organism: Solanum virginianum; assembly: GCA_000787875.1. NCBI lineage: Eukaryota > Viridiplantae > Streptophyta > Magnoliopsida > Solanales > Solanaceae > Solanum > Solanum virginianum. The sequence goes on along the minus strand of DF357392.1, from coordinate 88,146 downwards.
ATTCTTTTTTTAAATGGACTTGAAGGGAAATAAACAAATTGAAAGAGAATGGTGTATAATTTATGGTAAAATTTGTAACTTTTTCAAACTAGCAGTAGCAGAAGTTGGAAATTGCAGCCAATGGGAATATATCTCTTGAGAATTTAGATTCGAAAAAGCTAAAAATAGATGAATTTGGGAAGATGTACTAACAGCTAGTTTGATATTCTTCAAGAGGGATGTTCTTCTTATTGCGCCTCTCTCTGGCCATGGATGGTTGAGGAACCAAATTAAGGCTAAGGGGCATCACTGAGATGAGAATTACAGATCTTCTTGAAATGGGTAACTGTAAAAACACCTGCTTTAGCTGCTGCTCAGTTTGTGCATTGGAGGAATTTGAAGAATTTCTGACGACGCATGATCCTTGAATGCTCAAAGCTGCAGCCATGGCTTAAAGGATATTTTGCAAGAAGTATAATACCGTACTATTCTGTCATTCTTGATTTGCTCTATCCAAACCGAGGCCGTTGAAGGAGTTGAGGGGCCAGAGAGTCATTTCCTTTACAACAATATCCTAAGCCTTCAATTTGTTTGTGTGATATAAAATATACGAAAATGTTATTTAATCTTAAATATATCTATGTTAAATAAAAAGAAATAAATAGACTAAAACATAAATAAACTTGAAACGGGAGTAGTCATTTGGAGCTGAGATATTTTATTCACATATATTTATGCTATGTTAGTTCAATGATAATTATACTCTTCACTGATCATACACATTTCTGTTCTTACAATTTCATCTCATAGCTAAATTTGGCTATCGACTAGCACACTCTTCTAATTTTCTCTGCAAATTGCAGTGTCGTCAAAGAAACATAGATTCTTGAGACGAGGTTCTATTGGAAACAGCCTCTCTATACAAGTATTTTGTTATTGTGAAAGAAAGATGGAGAATCTACTCAGTTAAGAAAGAACAAAAACTTGAGAAGACGAAAATGGACATCTAACTGTATATCTCAACATAAAACAAGTGGAGCAAATATAATCGAGGTCATCGTGAAGAAAATTGATTTTGCTCGGAATCACTAGGAATAAATACAGGAAGCTGACCACCCCTTTGTGTTCTTCCATGATAGTAACTCCGTTGTGGACCACCAGTACTGCTACTTCTTGCCCCTCGATTCATGTTTTCGTTCAGTAAAGGCCCTCCGAAAAATATAGATTGACCTGTGTATGTAAGCTCTGTTCCAGAAACTTGTGAAGTAGAAGCAGCACCCCTGTTAGTATTAGCAGTAACAAATCGCCCGGCCTCTTGATCCCAGAACACTGATGACCTTATACTTTCTGGAATGCCCATATTGTTCTTCCTTGTGGATACCTCTGACAGATTATCAGGGCCTGGAGATCCGGTCTCATGGCATGCTTTTGCTGACCACGGAGACTGTTCTGCAGATGACTGATAAATTGGATTGAAGTGGTCTCTATTTGAAGGGTGATGCTGTAGTGCTAATGGAGATGGGGATAGGTTAGGGGCAAGAGGACTGCTTAAGTTACTCATGCTGTGGTCACATGTTTCAATATCTTCTCTGCTGGCACGACTCGGCGGATATGAGCTCTTGGAAGGAGACAACCTTGATGTCCCAGCTCTAGCATTACTGTCATGAAATCCTTGATTAGTACTTGCTGGACTGCTTCTACCACTCATACCACTGGACAAATGATCAGCGTCATAAGGATTGTGCTTGGCACCAACTGGGCGTAGCACAGATGATGAAGCTCTAGCCCTGGCACCAGCTTTGATTGCTTCACTGGAATCTAGTTTTGCAAGCTTCCATGCACTAATTCGGACTGGACGGTGGGATGCCTTTTTGTCCTTGTCTAGTGCATCAGGATCAACAGTAGATGGCAATCGCCCAGGCTGAAGATGAGGAATAATTTCATCCTGCAAGAGGTGTTTAGAGGAATGAAATTAGCAACACGGTTCAATAATTTAACTATTTTACTCGAGGACATTGAACTTAGTTGCTCAAGTCAAAATTATCCAGAACTCATTCTCCACCGCCTCATATAGCCCCCCACTCACAGAAAAAGAGGGAGAACTTTATTAATCAACTTCACAAAACTAGAAGAACAAAAAGTATATAACCTGATGATCCATGAAGATTCTTGGAGGAGTACACCAAGCACCTTTATGTTGCAAGCTCATACCAACAGAACTTCTCCCACTGATGGCAGTCACTGCAGAGCTGGTCGGTGATGATGGCAAACTCTCCTGATCACCTCCATCTACAGAGGGTCCAGGCGGTTCACTTTGAGATCTCATTGCAACAACATACTCATATGTCGTAATACCCTGAATACAGCATTACAGCACAACCAGAACATCTTTTATATATAAGCATGCACATACACAACTGAAAAACCAGGAATGAATGAGGATATGAACAGACATACCTTACGAATGAGAATAATGTGAAAGAAGAACAATTCACCTAAAGGCACAGTTGCAAGGAGTGAAACAGCAGTACATAAGGCCTGAAACAGAAAAGAAAAACAAAAGATTAAACCCAAAGAGAACAAGAAAAGGTCAAAAGAATGCAAGAGATCAAGGAAAAAAGGGTATTTCATTTAGTAAAGTGGTCCACAACAACAACGAACAAAAAGGAAAGGCTTGATATGATGAAATGGTTCTGGAGATTCATTTCAGAAGAACAAGCTTTACGGAAAGATGAGATTAGTGAAAAGTATGGAAGCAACAGTTACCATTTCCTATGGGGTTAATGATGGGGAACATAAGGAACCTTTGGCTGCAATTTGTGTGCAATATTCGATAAAATTGGTGATGGTAGAAAAGTTTTCTTCTGGAATGATGACAGGATTGCCCATGTTCCTCTCAAAGAACAGTTCCCAGATCTCCACAGGCAAGTTTTGATTTCAATTAGGAGGAACCTAAATGATCGAAAAATGGGCAGATTTGCAGAATTTACACTGTGAACTCGTGATATGATAATATGAACTCTAGGAGCATACAAAATAATTTTTTGGCCTTGGAAACAGATGTGGAAGACAAATGCTCCTTGTAAGATGATGTGTTTTTCACGGTTGGTGGCTCAAAAAACTTGCTTAACATAGCAGAGTTTACAAAGAAGAGGATTCCATTTATGTTGTAGATGTTTTCTGTGTGATAACATGCCAGAAAGAGTGAATCATTTGTTTCTGCATTGTTCCGTCACAGATCAATGGCAATTGTTTTTTAACATGGCGGGACTAAAATGGTGTGTACCTAGAGATACTCGAGAGCTGCTAAACAGCTGGTACATTAGGGGAGAATCAAGAAAAAGATGAAATTGTGGTGCACTATCCCTGCGTCCATTTGGTGGATTCTTTAGAGGTAAGGAACGAGAGGTGCTTTGAAGATTAAGGAAATTCTATCTAGAAGATCAAGATGGAACTATTTTATTTAGTTGATAGAGTCCCTTTTAAGAATAGAAGGGATATTCTTCTGCCTTTGATTGTAAATACTTTTGATAGCACTTCTTTGCAATATAATACACTTGCCATTTCTCAGAAAATGCACAAAAAATGTTATAAAACTGTAACATAGGGAACAAGTTCGAAACAGCACTAAATGTCATGTACATGGTGATTCTGGCACTATGATTTGGCAAACCTTCAAATTTACAAGCTGCTTCAAGGCATTGATACATAAATGTTATTATATCTTTCCTTCGTAAATTTGCTTCAACCAGTCCAAGGCTCATGAACTTACTATAGTAGATTACACATCTAAAGATTCCAACTACTACACCAGTATAAGATTTTCCCGCAATAAATTAAGGTCTAACAAAGACAGATTAGTAAAATGCAGTACACACAGAGCTTCCAAATGCTAACACAAATGATCAGAATAGTCCTTCTGCAAGCAACAAGATAGCTTACATACCACTACAACAGCAAATGGAGGTCTGGAGAATCCTTCTCCAAGTCTCTCTATTATCTGATTTTCTGTAGCTTTCTTATCGACAAAGCATCTAACTAGGACTGCAATGCCCACTCCGCATTCAAAGACAAGCTGACATGAAAGGACATATTTAATTTAAAAGGTAGAGAAATGATTATGCCTTGTCAAACATTAAAGAGGCGATATAATGAAAGAATCTTAGTGCAACTTACCCAGACAAAGCTGAAAGCCATCAGGCTCACAAATGTGATATAGTTTTTCCTTCCCACGCAATTATTCAACCACTGTAAAAAGTACACATACGAAATGATACTACTGACAGAAAATTTACAATAACTGCAAGAGGGAGAAATGAACTAGTGTACATTATTAACAGCATGGAATAAAATATATTTTGATGGAATATATATTTTCCAAAAATACCCTTATCTTGAATTCCTCAAATGGGAAATCAGATTCAGCACATTCCTCCAATTCAAAGAATTATGTCATGTCAAAGTAAAACACAATGTATTTTGAGCAAAGAAAACTAAAAAGAAGACAACATATATTTGAACTCACACGGCAGTGATGATCAAATCCATCAACACATTTATCACAACTTCTACAGTGTTTACTGAACTTTCGAACCTGCATAAGGGAAAAAATAACTTATTCATGGCTCTCCACTATACCCAATGAAAGTCTGAACATTTGGAAGTAGTTGGAGGAGAAAGATATACTGTAGATGCAGGGTAGACTAGAGAGGGAAGCAGATGAGATGTGGTATACCTCAGCATTACACAATGTGCAGAACAAAACTTCTTCATCTCCACTCTGCTGCAGCAACTGATCGTCCTTCCGACAGTCTTCAATGACAAAACAACAACAGAAGACCCCTCCAAGTTTTCCACAGCAACCTGAAGCAGCATTTGCAGGTGTTCCTCCATCTCGGAACCCTTCTTTGCTGGGGGCCCCCTGCAGCAGACATATCACCTATCACAAGCAGTTCAAGATGTCAACAGAAGATGAATCATGGTCAAATTACCAAATAAATACCAATGCTCCATCTTTCATCCATTCCATCCCCAACAAGATGCAGCCACAAAGTCTTATACATAACACTTGACGGTCCTTCTCCTTTTTCCATCTATTGTACAACTTCACTCTTTGACAGTTCATGAGTACTAGTAAAACTTGATATTTATTATAATTTTGCTCAGTACTTGGTCTTTGATTACCACCCAAAAAATAATGTAGATTTATCTTCAGGTTGTTCTGATCCCCTTGCAGATTTACCTTTATCAAAGGAAGAAGAATAAGAGGATCATATAGCATCTAGAAACTAACCAGGTAAATCTATTTCATTGTGCGATTGATAGGCAGTTGACTTGTCAGCTTCAATGAGAATCCCAGGATCGGCAGGATCAATTGCCGTGCATCTAACATAGAGTGTAAACACACATAGAGCCTGAAATCAAGAGTCAAAAGATGACAAGAAAGTGAAACATGAATAGAGTGTTTGCAACAAAAATAGCAAGCAACTTCATCCCTATTGCACTCACCAAGAAGGAATAAACACCAATTGCTATGTACTCAAAGATGTCTTTTCCTAGAAATGGAGCAAAAAATGCATAGAAGGCAACAGATAGAAGGCAGAAAACTGTTATAGCCACAACCTGCACAACAACATGGAATACTGAGTACACAAGATTCAAGTTGCACATCAACGATAGACAATATTAGTTAATCATAAAGGCCGATACAATATGATATCATTAAGCAATATAAAAAGTAACACCGGTGCCTGCCAGAAGAACTTCAGGTGAAACTTATCATTCAGAGACTTGAGAAATGGGAAAATGAGTACAGAAGTAAGAAATGCATGCTGATCACCACAAAGAAAACCAATACTATTTTATTTTGTCCGATGGACTGCGCGAAAGAATATCACGAGGACCAAGCTACAAGTACACAAACAGAACAATTGCATTAGATAATCCAGTAAACGCGATTCAGAGCTAAAAAGCTCTTTAGATTAAGTCGTAAAGTTTGTCCAACAAAAAACTGGATAAAGCAGATATGATTTGTTGCATCGAGTGTTGGAAAGCTTGATCTCAGTCACAGTCGCAGAAATTTTAATCTTGTTTCAACGCAAGGTAATCACCATAAAAAGAGGGAGCCCGGTGCACTAAGCATCCTCCATTCACATAGTCTAGTCAAGGGCGATACCCTCTAAGAGATCTGACGTAGGCAGCCTACCTATGGGTCACCCCGTGACAACTTTACCATTGCTCTAGAGCTTCCCTTCAATGCAGGGTAATTACCATAAACTTAGAAAATCATCAAAGCAAAAAATAATAATAAGGAAACCGGTCAAATAAATTTTCTACCACAAACTAAAACTTGACCTCCATTGCTCCAAATTCATCACCGACCCAATACCAACTAAGAAAATCCAGATAAAACAACTGTAACCCAAGTCAAATTCCTACTCAGAAGTTAAAGATCGCAGCTTTTCAGAATATGAAACACAGGAAATTTATAAGTAAATGTAACTAAAAATTTGAGCAAATCCTAAATCTACAAAGTAAAACTAACTGGTGCATCACTTAAAAAAGCAAAAATAAGAGTGTCAAACTGCAGTTGACTAAAGAAACAAATCAGAAATGTCACCAAACCAAAGCAAAAACCCCAAAAGATCTAATAACACCAACATTATAGCTTTCCAAGTAATCCAAATACAACTTAGTGCAAAATGAAGAACCTGAAACGAGTGAGCCGGTAGTTGCCCCCCATGACGCCGAGCCATAGAGAACCGAGTCCGACCCGTTTCAACTCAAACCATAAACTACAAATGCCAACAATCCGAACTGTAAGAATGTGTTTGAACTACTAGTGCTGAAGTAAGAAAAAAATGCTGGCTTTTTCTGCAGCAAAAGAACTTATAAGAAGATTCCGATATGAAAAATGAGAATTTAACAACGACCCAGATAATAAAATCAAGAAACAAGACGACCCATCAAGTTAGAATTTTGAGTTCTAGGGTTTGGCAAAATTGAAAGATGGAACTGAGAAGAAGTGGGTGAGCAAAATAAGGAACTGCAAAACATTGTGCAGCAAAAGTGTAACTAAAGAAAGACGAAAAGTTTTTTTCTTTTTCTGTTATTATGGAAATGGAATCATCTAAAAAAGAAATTACGGAGAAAAAGAACAAAGAAATTCTTTTGACTATGACATCCAGCCGGCTCCTTTCTTATAGTGCTCAGTTATTTTTACATGTCAATTTTAATCTTTTGCATTGTTTAAAAAAATAAATCAACGATCAAAAATATCTTTGAATTATTTAAAATAGAGTAAAAATATGCTTTCGTTATATTTTGCTAAAAAATACCCCTCATTCTAACAGAAATGAAAAATACCAAAAATACTCCTTAACTATTAGAAATAGAGCAAAATACCCTTCGTTGGTATTCAATTAAAAATATCCTTCCATTAAAAAAGGACCTTCATTTTTTATATTTTTCGGTCAAAACGTAACGAAGAGGTATTTTTTTATATTAATATGTATTACTATGATATTTGTATTGTATTTTGAGAAGTAAAAGAATAAATAGGGATAGGTATAAAATAAAAATTAATATTGTTAAAAATAATATGAAAAATATATTTTTACTATGGTAGATAAGTCAAAATGAGTGGATGGATATCGTTTTCACCCTTGATTTCTTTCTTTTCGTTCGTGAGAAATTGTGTTTTAAACTAACGTTTTGTAGATTTTGTTGATTTTTTTTTCATAAAAAGAAAGAGTTAAAATCAAAAAATGATATTAAAAGTTGAAATTAGTTTAGATATATATTTATTTGAGAAAAAAGTTTTAAGTTGGATAAATTTTAACTTTTTTAAAAAAAATAGAAAAATTGTATCTTCAAAAGTTAACTGATAAATTAGTCTACTATATATTCAAACAATATTTTGAAAATATTTGAAGAAAGAAAAACTAAGTGGACCTGAGTCCAGACGGCTTTTAAAAAAAAAAAACTCTTTTTTTTTTTTTGAGTCCTATAGCATTATCTGAAATATGTGGAAATTTTTAACTTTTATTGTGTCTTTTTTGAGTGAGATAGTTCTATAAACACTCTGAGTATAACATTATTTTATGTGAGGAAGTAAAAATACAATTTAATAAGATGAAAATCAAATCAAAATTAATATAAATGATGGATTAATGTCTAAAGTGTGATGAATCTTTTGTTTAGGTTTTTCAGTTTCCACTTTTCAATGTGGTTAACAGAATCCTCGAGCTACCAAAAGTGTAAGATTTTTTTTCCTTTCTTAAAAAATTACTTTTACCGTCTTTTTTTTCACTTTAATATTGTGGATTTAAATGGATTTAGGATAAGGAGAACGAATGACTGACATAGTCATTGCGCAAATTTAGTGACATAACACATGAAGTGGAAGATGAAACCATGAAAGTGAAGATTGATACACAATTCAAACTCATGAAGAAAGTAAGTTTCAAGTATCTTGGATCTATAATTTAACAAAATGAAAAATTTCATGATGTTAGATATCACACATCATATTGAAGTCGATTGAATGAAATAGAGGCTCGCGTTAGGGATGTTATGTGATAAGAACGTGCTTTTAAAACTTAAATACAAATACTATAATATGATAATTAAATCTATATTGATATATGAGGTAGACTTACAGAGTAATGATGAAGTAAAAACTATAAGAGAAAATCATCATTAACATCTTTACCTCGTTGAACTACTAGTGAACAAAAGTCTAATTAATTTTTATGATTTCTTAAGAGAGCAAAAAGACACAAAATTATTAAAGCCAAGAAAATCCTATAAAGTTAAAATAGTATATTAGTTAAATGATGAGTAAATAGATTCAACGAAACTTATAATTGAAATGCATGTGGATGTTTAGGTAAGTGTAACAATAATCAAATTATTATTAATATAATAAACAACTTTGACCTGTGGACATTTGCTTAGAAAAAAGTGAACTGTCTATCCAATTAAACTAAAATTTGTTTCTTTGTTTTTTTCCATCATGGACTTGGATATTTGTCTCGACTCTTAACGACCAAACTGACACCCTCTTAGCTCATGACATCATTTTGTAATTTAATTATTATTCATTCATAGTGTTAATTATTTTTGCACAATCAATTGCTCAATAATCACTAATTCCAAATATGAAAAAAAAAAGAATATAAAAAGGAAAAAAAAATGAATGAGTGGGAGATCCACTTTGATGGCATACTTTCAAAGTAATCAACTTTGGGTATTGATCCCAAATATTGTCTAAATAATGCTGCCTATTTTTCATACCACTAAAAATAAAATAATTATTCTATACTAAATAATTAATTTTTTTTATATATATATTTTTTAGAGGTAGTTAATTAACTGTGACAACCACATTTTAGTACTCCCTATAATTAATTTTGTTGTAGTGCTACGTTGAATTTAATAGACCTAGAGAGCACTTTCACGGTGAAGTCATCCTTGTTTGACTAATATTCTTCACTAAAAATTCATATTATGTATATATTATATGTTTAATCGGACACAAGATTTATTGATTATCTAAAAGAGATAGAAGTAAGGTTTTTATACATGCTATCATTTTAAATCTCACTTGTAAAATTACATTATATATCATTATTATTGTATGTTGTTATTATTGATGGTGATGATATTGTCCTGTATTGTCCTGTATATTAATGAAAATTTTAATTCTATCACTGTTTTAAGGAGTTATCACTTGTCTTTTAATTATTCCATTCCATTCTATTCAAAACAAACAATAATAATCAAGACATGACTATTTATAGAAAAAGATTCTTCACTAATAATATTAAGTAAACAACTTGGTGTATGGTATATATTTGAATTAATGTCAAACTACAACCAACCAACTTGAAGTTGCAATCAAGTTGACAAATGACAACTAACATATTTCATATTGTAGAAATTTTGTCACCAAACAGCTTGCTAAAATTTATTTTTAAAAAATACATACATTTTTTGGCAGCTAATATTTGTTTAATTTAAGCATACTTGTGTTACTATGAGAGTTTGACTTATAACTTGTGGATTCACGTCATATCTTTTTGCTCATTTATCAAAATATTTATAAAATGAAATTATGAACGTGTGTATATATTATAATCAACTTTGATAAAAATTTACTTTTTTTAACCGTCTTTAAACTAATAGATTAATTTCATTAGCTATGTAACTAGAAATTTAGCCAGATAATAAACAAAATAGAGTTGTGATTGCATCTAATAGAAGCAATAAGACATTAATGGATCCATGTCACAAACTGAGACATAAAAGAAAGAATTTATTTTATGCAATTCTATAACTAAAAACTCAAAATAATTGTTCAATTTTTTTCGAACTAGCTAAACTTTAAATGCCGTATCAAAATTGGCCATTTCTCTAAATAGTCAAAGCCCTTTTAAATTTGTTGGATTTGGGTCTCATGGAAAATAACGGGCTTAGGTTGCTTGCAATCTGCTTTTCATTTGGCCCAAGTAATTCAACATTTACACATTTGTTCTTGTTTTTTTCTAACTTCTTGCCTACTTTAACAAATTGATTTTTTCCCCCAAATTTCCATAAATATTTTCCAACATACCCGCATTAGGGCGCCCGGTGCGACGAGCTCGACTCAAAAGATAAATCTCTTTCTGTCGTTAGCAACGAATTTTGAATTTGAGACCTCTAATATGGAAGCCTCAAGTCCAAACTACTTGGCCGCCCCTTGTATACACGATATATTGATAAGTGATAACGAATATTCTATAAAATTAATTGAGATATGTAAAAATTTATCCAAACACCATAATTAAATTAGTTACTTGAAATGCAAGCTTTTGACACTAAGTAGTTAAATTGTACTCATTTAAAATTTAATTCTTATTCATTAACTTCCTATATTCATTCACTATAATTATTAATTTAGGGGAAAACGACATATAATATAGAGTATTATAGTTTAGGCAAATTACACCAAATATGCAAAAATATAGTAATTTAATCAAGTTAAATTAATTTTTAACAATAATAAGTATTGGTTTTTACGAAATATCCCCAATGTGGCATTGATATTATCGAATAGAAAATATAAAAATGCTTATAACCCATAATCACTTCTCCGTTGCTTCACTTTAATCTTCTCTTCAATCCAAATTCTTCACTGCAAAAATGACTGCTCTTTCGAATTCATGGGTGTTATCCAAACCCAGAAGCCCTTCTCTCTTCTCCTCTGGTAATTTCTTCAATTTCCTTTTGTTTCTCATCAATTTTTTTTTTTTGATGTGATTGTATTTTTTTTATTTTTGGTACTGATTTACATTGCTATCTAAGCTTTTACCAGCTATGTAATGTACCCAAATTGAAGGATTGTTGTATGGCTGTGTTTTTGTTTTTCAAATTTTTTGTTTGTTGTTTTTCATTTCTCGATCTCGTTTGTCTTGCCTGTTGTATGCTGAACGCTTTTACTGATTTTTCTATTGCGTATTAAGCGTGTGATTTGCGTCTGTCGAGCTCTGTACTATACCCCAAATCGATGAACTGTTAGATGGATTTGTGTTATTCTTTGTTGATCTGGTTGTCTTATTTAGTTTTGATGCACTCCTTCACTGATTTCCTTGATATCTTAGATTTTAGTATGCATCTCTCCAGTTCGTTACTGTAACCATTGACGGGGAATGGATGGGTGGTTTGTTTATATGAACTTGGGCGATTCTACCTTCATGAGCTAGCTTTTAGTCCAAGCTGAGGCAATGTTTTAAGTAAGCCGGTGCTGAATTCCAGAGCATTACTACCTATAGGCAGCAAGGGTGTGAGTGTGACTGTGGGAAACAATATGAGTTTATATCCGATAAAATTGTATATAACAGTAATAATAGAAGGCATTTTATGAAACAACCTCTCTACTTTGATGTGGCAGGGAAAAAGATGCATACACACTACCTCCCCGAAATCCCACTTGTGGGATTATACTCAACCCTCTTGTGATTTAATCAACTAACTATAACAGCCCTCCCACTCTTTATTTTTCGGTGTCTGTGAGTTTCTCACACTGCACTGTGTTGCTTCTCACTCTGTGTGATCTGTATATTGAAATGAGGAGCTGAAGAGATCCTTTTAAAATAGCTGCCCTTCTGATTTGTTTTCTACAATCGCAATTTGCAAATTGCTGCTCCACTGCTCAAAAACTAGATTCGGATTTCAATCACCAGAGATAATGCTCCTCCTAGTTGGAACCCAGCTTTAGCTTATCTTGAATTTTAGTAGGGCATGCCAGATCCGTGCTGGGTTCTCAGTTTTAGGTAAATCTCCAATATGGATTGTTATTGCATTTTCATGGATTGTTATTTCATTTTCACATATTCATGCATGGTGTAAGAAAGTGATTGTTTTCTGCTATTGGGCTATATTCTGCTTGGTGATGACGTAACTCCCTTTTTTCATTTGCCACACATTTCTTATTAATTTGTATATTTACTACATGGTTGTTCAAGTGATGATTGTTGTTGTTTGTGATACTTTTATTACTGTTTGTTCAAGTGATGATTGTTGTTGTTTGTGAGTAGCATGGAAATTATACTTTATACAAATATAAGTAACAGGTAGCTAATTCAGTGCAATGGTTTGTATATAATCTAATAGATATGAGGAATTATATGAATTTTCTGCTAGGTGTTCTCTTCACAATATCGAAAATGGGGTCATGTTATAGTCAAAGTTTGGGTGGTATAATTCATCCTTGTGATTAATTGTTTTCAGCAAAGCACTTGCCGGCCAATTGTACGAGACAAATGAAGTGCATGTTTTCCAATACATGGGCTTTTGTACTTTTTCATGGAAAGCATGATGATAATATTTCTCACAATTATGCCTTAGGGTTTTAGCATAGGGTTAAGAGGGCAACATGTGACGTGTGTGTTAAACAAATATGTGGGTTCGAACCGTGTTACGGATAAAAGCCTGGTAATTAAGTGGAGAAGGGTAGAGGGGTTGGCCTGTATCCACTGAGTTTCACCCCGTGCACCATTGGCATTTGTCGGTTATTGAAACAACATATATTGCTCATATTTGTGATTGGGCCTATAAATAGCGTTAGCAGATCATTTGTTGCATTCATGGTTCCCTGCCTTTCAGAACCTTTAACGTGTTGTGGTGTAAAACCTCTTTGTTACTGTGCTAGGTTCTTGCTTGAAGTCATTAGACCAAAATGTTAGTGCTACCAAGTTGTCCTTCAGTCCAAGTTTCGGAGGAAAATCATATTCTTCTAAGAGATCATTGACTATTCAAGCATCATACAGGTATTACCTTCATGTATTCACTTTGCAGCTTTTGCATGAACTTTCTGCCAAACAAAACAGCAGAACCGAAATTGGCATATCTAGGGGCAGGAACAACTTGGCTCTTGCCTCTGAGAAGCCACAAGGAAATTTGTTTCTTTCATATATTGGTGATCCATCTAAACCTAATCGAGGGAATATCGTATCAAATATTTCTCCCCCTAAATTGGCAGTGATGGTGGAAGGTCAAGCGGAAGCGGTGCTGGCATCTTTGTTGGTGGCTTTGTTTTGGGAGGATTAATTGTTGGTACACTTGGCTGTGTGTTTGCACCTCAGGTAAATATGGGATTGCATTGGTTGCTGCCTTTATTCTGCTAAACATACTAGTGAAAGTCACATCTCAATCTTATTGGTCTTTCTATATATTTTCTTCTCTTTCTGAGTGCTGCACGTTAGAGGAGGAGCTAGCTGATTGCTGTGTAATTCTTCTTTACAGATCAGCAAGGCATTAGCTGGAGCTGACAAGAAGGACCTGATGAGAAAATTGCCCAAGTTTATATATGATGAAGACAAAGCACTAGAGGTAAGCTGGTGTTGTGCACGTCTTTGATTATATAAGGAGATATCTTTGTGCCCGGAACCATCTCTTCTGATTAAATATAGTTTCCTTGTGATTTTAGTCTCACTAATTGATGTGATTCTTTTTTTCTCCTGAGTCTGTGTAGCTTAATCTTCACCTGACAAGGTGATAATTCTAGTAACTTGTAAGTTTCCATATTGGCGTTCCTTCAGATAAGTACTTTATCTTTCCTTTGTTGGTGGACAATGAAACCAAATGAGTCCTACTCGTACTAGAACCTGTAATTGTCTATCCAGAAAGAATATTTCTCTATAATGTCATACTTGAACAAAAGTTTAGTAATTGAACAAGTGCTGGTATGTGACCATAATGTAGTCATGAACTAGCGAATCAAATTACGTTTTTGAGATACAAATTCTACTGCTAAACAGCAAGATTGGAAACTGCCAGTTGTGTGTCGCTCCAGTTCTCAAAGTTTAGCTTCACTTGTAGCGCTACATGTATACTGATGCTTGGCAATCCCACTAGAAAGCTTTCAAGTAACTATATGGGGATGCTACTCTTGACTCCCCAGTGAAAAGGTGTTGGATCATCTCTACACAAGTGTAATTGTGTCCTGCATATTATTTCATGGTCTAAACAAAACCAAAACGCTCGTGGTAATAGTCTTATATTCCTACTTCCTCTGACTCGTGCATACTGTTCTGTCTGCAGAAACAACGCAAGAAGCTTTCTGAAAAGATTGACCAGCTGAATTCAGCGATTGATGACATTTCCACTCAGTTGAGGTCAGATGACGCACCAAATGGAGCTGCTGTGAACTCAGATGATGTTGAAGCTGTTGTATAAGAAACATATCTATCTTCTTAATGTCGAGTCAGCTGAGGATGTTGAATATATGGGAATATTCTTAGTTCAGTTTTGATGTTTTTGGTAATTGCTACAATATATCCCAAAATGAGGAAGAACACTATGTGACATGCTTCTTATTGACCTGAACTCTTTTAAATTTTGTCTTTTGTCCTGCTATTTCTTAGTGTGGTTTTCAAGTAGTAATATATTCTGTAAGTTGTTAAGGCTAGCACGAGAAGCCTGTTAGATCCTGGATATGAACATGTGAATCTTTAATATTGGAATACATTACACATGGTTCCACAACAATAACAATGAATTTTTCACCACAGTAAAGACTATTTTTGCGTGTTACATTACCTGATGGTGTAAAAATTCTTCGCATCACAAACGAAACAAATTTCAGTCAGGTCAGTATAAAGAATCTCAAGGGCATGATCGGAATAAAAAGAACTATTCCAACAATCTGTGGTTGAGATTATGAAAATGGACGATTACATGGGGACAGAGGACATGATCTTATCTTATATCAATATTTCATACACCATCTTCACCACTCATTTCTTTACTGTCAATATCAACCATGACTTTATTTTAATCATTTCCATCAAAATAAAAAAACAATTAATAATATGGTGGGAACAAACCATATTTCAAACCATATTACACCAAAAAGGAAGTAATTCCTCACAGATCATTTGGTTGCAGCCATGGCTTCTCATGCAGCTTTGGCTTCTTCAAGAATTCCTACAACCACAAGAATTCCTTCCAATAAGAACTCCCACTTATTCCCCACACATTGTTTATCCAAGGTTTCTTTTCTTTCCTTTCCAATGTATGTTTGATGGTACTAAAATGCTATGTTGTTCGGACTTTTTAAAAATACTGCCTCACTCGTGTCAGATCCTCAAAAAATTGCACTACTTTTGGAAGATCACATACGCTTGTCGACATTTTTAGTGATATGTTAAAAAAATATGGTCTTTCTGAGTTCTCATGCTTTGTTTATGCAGAAATATGAAATAGCTGAATTTTCTGGTCTTAGATCAAGTGGATGTGTGACATTTTCCAACAGAGAGTCTTCTTTCTTTGATGTTGTCTCTGCTCAGCTTACTCCAAAGGTAACTCTTTGATTTCCCTACTTTCAGATTTTCTTATATTTTCAATTTGTTTGTCATACTTTCCTTTTTAACCCATTTGAAACTCCGCATCAAGCCAAAATCGGACAAACAAATTGAAACGGAGGGAGTAAAGAATACTAAGAGGAGACAAGCTATATCTTTATCTGTAGGAAGACTTACACTATCAGTATATTTTAACATGTTCTAGCAGGTTACTAATCATAGTGATATTGACGATTAGTTGTAGTAATCTTTTAACTGATCTTAATTATAGTGTAATATCATCACTGTAGAAAGTTAAAACTCTTTACAGGGAAGTAGGCTTGTGGAACTGATCTGTTTTTATGGTATGGCAAACTAGACCACAGGATCAGCTCCTGTTAAGGGAGAAATTGTTGCTAAATTGAAGGTTGCTATCAACGGTTTTGGGCGAATTGGTAGGAATTTCCTCCGATGCTGGCATGGTCGCAAAGATTCACCACTGGATGTTGTGGTTGTCAATGACAGTGGCGGTGTCAAGAACGTGAGTCCAAATACTATGTTTTTGTTGTTGCAACAGTTAATTCAATTGAGCTTCTTTACTAAGAGTTGCTAGTTTTGCTGCAACATGGATTATGCAGGCATCTCACTTGCTGAAGTATGATTCAATTCTGGGAACATTCAAAGCTGATGTTAAAATAGTGGATAATGAAACCATTAGTGTTGATGGAAAGCTCATTAAGGTTGTTTCTAGCCGTGATCCCCTCAAGCTTCCTTGGGCTGAACTTGGCATTGACATTGTTATTGAGGTACACTTCTCCTCATCATAAGAGTATGCGCCTTAGCAGTTTAAGTTTTTAGATGAGTTGGTCATTCACTTAAGTTGTCAAGTTGCAGCCCTTTGTTGAAATATAATCTGTGATCATTGAGGTTCAAACATTTACAACTAGATGATTCCTGAGAAATGGTTCCAAGCTGATTATACTGTTTGATTCACAGGGAACCGGTGTGTTCGTTGATGGTCCAGGTGCTGGCAAGCACATCCAAGCTGGTGCCAAGAAAGTTATCATCACTGCACCAGCAAAAGGTGCTGATATCCCAACCTATGTTGTTGGGGTGAACGAGCAAGACTACTCTCATCAGGTTGCCAACATCATAAGGTCAGTATTTCCATCATTTATATTTGCATTGGTTGAAAAGTTGGTCATCCTTGAGTATATAAGACCTGCACAGTTCATATTGTTCAAAATTTTGAAGTTCGTTGCTTTGCAATTGCAGCAACGCCTCTTGCACCACTAACTGTTTGGCTCCATTTGTAAAAGTCATGGATGAAGAACTTGGTAAGCAGCAAATTGTACTAGAATAGCAGTACATTGGCACAAATTTTGTTATTGCGTTAACTATTTCCAACCACATTTCAGGAATTGTGAAAGGTACAATGACAACGACTCACTCTTACACCGGAGATCAGGTAATAAACCATTGAAACACCTTCGCGTACATGGAGCCTTCATGGCAATACGTTGATGGTAGAAACTGTAACTCCGCTAATACTGTTGGTTCCGTTATATGCAGAGGCTTCTCGATGCTTCTCACCGTGACTTAAGGAGAGCGAGAGCTGCTGCATTGAACATTGTCCCAACCAGCACTGGTGCAGCCAAGGCTGTGTCTTTAGTGCTACCTCAGCTTAAGGGAAAGCTCAACGGCATTGCTCTCCGAGTGCCAACACCTAATGTCTCAGTCGTTGACCTTGTTGTCAACGTCGAGAAGAAAGGAATTACAGCTGAGGATGTGAATGCAGCTTTCAGAAAGGCTGCTGATGGTCCCTTAAAAGGCATATTAGATGTGTGTGATGTCCCTCTTGTTTCAGTTGACTTCCGATGCTCTGACGTTTCATCCACCATCGACTCCTCCTTGACCATGGTCATGGGAGACGATATGGTCAAGGTCGTGGCTTGGTATGACAACGAGTGGGGATACAGGTAAAATTCAGTAACCATAAGTGAAATTAACCGAAATCTTGCAAAACTTTCATGGTGATCATATTACTATCTTTTGTGAATTGCAGCCAAAGAGTGGTGGATTTGGCTCATCTAGTAGCAAGCAAATGGCCAGGTGTTGCAGTACCAGGAAGTGGAGACCCATTGGATGAGTTCTGTGAGACAAATCCTGCTGATGAGGAATGCAAAGTCTATGAATAGACATTTTTGTTATGTTAATTCTTCTTTTGAGATGGATCATTTTAGAAGAACAATAGTTTTGTTATCCTGTAAAACTGAGTGGGAAGTCCCATTAGCTTAAGACAATAATATCAGTGTTATGAATTCTTTCAATATCTATTTAATCGAGATCGGGAATAAATGTGATACAATTTGACATGATACTTTTACCTTCTTTCCAATTCTTTCAGCTTCTGATCTTTAAGTTTCTACGTTTTTTTCAAAATGAACAATTCAAATTAGTTTCCTTCATAAATAAAGTAATAGCCTAGCGATTGCAATTCATAAATCTCAAAAATGGGAAGTCGGCAAGTCGCGAAAAGAAAGAGATTTTGACAACCTGCTTTATGGTATATAAATCTCTTCTCCCCCAAAAAAATAATGAAACAATTTTTTTTATACAAGCAGTACTTCAAATACATTTTTCTTAGGCAACCATATTATCAAAAAGTGGGATTTAATTTTGTACTTTGTTAGTGAGTTTTTCTTTAACCAAATTAATGTCATTAAGGGTGAATTAACAGCAATACATTAAATGAAAGGTAAGGACGATCAACAAATATTCAACATTGAGTTAATGGCATCAAAGTTGACTTCTGCACATAAAATTAAGTGCACCATCACAAATCACTCACTTGTAAGTTTATTATCAGTAGGTTATAGATCTTATCTTTCCATTTATTGTTTCATTTGTGTCGTATCTTGAAATCTTATTGTCATTTTTTCTCTTGCAATTCTGTCAATTTCTCTTTTAAGCCAAAAGTCTAATAAAAAAATAAAAGAAATAAAATTTACATATATTTTAAACTTCTTACGCCTCATTTTAGAATTAAATAGGTATATTATTATTATATATACCATGGTGTATGCTATTTGCAGATGACATAGTGCTGATTGATGAGACTCAGACTAAAGTGACTGATAGGTTGGAGGCCTAGAGACACGCCTTGGAGTCCAAAGATTTCAAATTGAGCAGGACCAAAACTGAATACTTGGAGTGCAAATTCAG
>DF357392.1:43446-68999 GCA_000787875.1 Solanum virginianum | reverse complement strand
GTTAGACTATCTTTGTTGTATGGGGTGGAGTGTTGGCCAATAAAAAATGCATATGTCCAGAAGATGCATGTCGTAGAGATGAGGATGTTAAGAGAAGGAGTATCGATGCTTCTATTAGGAGGTGCGAGAGGTTGCTTTTAGGAGCTACACGGAGGGGTAGAGGTAGACCAAAGAAGTACTGGGGATGTGATCAGACATGATATGGCGAAACTTGATCTTATTGAGGACATGACTCTAGATAGAAAGAAGTGGAGATCGCGAATTAGAGTAGTAGGTCAATAAGTTAGTAGGGCTAGATGATTATCTAGTCATGGGGTATAGTACGGTGGAGGAGTAGTAGTATTTTACAACTTGTGTTGTTATTATTTGTTGTTTATGTGTTAATTATATCATATTTACGTATTGTCATGTGCTTTTGGTTATTAGTCATTTTTCTTGCTGTTCTCTCTCTTTTACTTTTTGTCCTAATGGGTTTTTGAGACGAGGTTTCCAAGAAACAACCTCTCTACTTCTGTGAGATAGCAGCAAGGTCTGCGTACATTCTACTCTCCCCAAATCTCACTTGTCAGATTACACGGAATATGTTGTTGTTGTATTATTATATATACGTTTGAATTTTATATTCCATAACTTCCAAAAATAAGCTTATTTTTGAGCTGAAATCAGTTGACCAGACATCGTAATAGCACCCGAAAGAACGGTTACGGATCCAACCTCGATTTCTGCGACGATCTAGTTTATGATTTTACACTGCACCTGAAAACCCTAGAAACAAAACAAGAAAAAGATCCAATTTTTGCTTCAACCAATTCAAAATTGGAATGAAAACCCTAGAAAGGAGATCAAAGATGTAATTTTTACCCTTACAAATTCATATTGCCTTCAAAATCAATATCTCGTGTTCATAATTTGCTTCGATTGAGAAGGCATTTCATTGAAATTCTGATCCCTATACCTTGGAGATGAAAGGTTTTTTCCTCATCATATTCTTTTTAGCAATCGTATTTATAGTTGTTGTATATGGAGCTCCATCAAATTCTGAAGGATCCGATCCGGAAGTTGAGGCCGCCCCTAGCTCAGAAGTTCCTGCTTCCAGAGACCCATTGGATTTCTAATTGTAGGAACTTTAGAATCTTGATTTCTTTACTGCCTCTGAAACCGTAAGTCCTCCCCTTTATTCCGATGATTATTTTAAGTTGTGATCATTTTCATTTTGTTGAACTGTTCAAATTTTGATTAGAGAAGTGAATCCATATTTTACTACCAAATCACAAGTTTCCATAATCCCAAGTTTGGATGGAGGAGTGTTTCCTTTAGAAGTTAAAAGTAGTCAAGTTGAATTCTTTGAAGAAATGTGTCCTAATCTTTATGGATAGAGTTACGTGATACCCGTTGTTGGTGGGAGGTGGCAGGTATCTAGTGGAATTAGTCAGGTGCCCTCTAAGTGGCTGGAGACCATGGTTATCAAAGTTTTAGAAAAGGGCTTGAGTAGAAAGGAAAGAATAGAGATGATCCAAATAGCCAATGCCTAACTAGTTGAAGCATAGCTGATTGATTTATATACTGATATTCTTGCTGATAAGAGTGCTTATGCGTTTTGGCACGCTAGAGTGTGGACCAGGACTAGTGATGATTGAAGTGGGAGGAAACCGTGACATCAGGTTTAAATCCCAATAGAGGCAAGTGAGTTCTTCCCATCTGCCTAAGGCTTGGTAGGCAGAGTTATCCAGTACTTGTGTTGGTGGTTGGAAGGTAGGCCCCGGATGCCGGAGGCATCCAGGAAAAACCAAAGATGGTGCTTATAGGTGTGTTCTATGATCTAACTTACTTAAGTGCGTTGTTAATTGATTTTGCTTAGCAGCCACTAGTAGGGGCAAGGTGTATATGCACTCTATCCTCCCTTGACCAGGGGAGGAGCCATCTTATGTCTATGAACCCCCTTCGGCGAAAAATTATACTATTTATATATGGTTAAAATTATTTTTTATCTATATATAGTAGATGTCGAACCCTCTTCAGCTAGTTCGCGTGGTCGCTCTTTCAGATTTTGAACCCCATTAGCTGAAATCTTGGCTCCACCACTGCCCTTGACCCCACTTTGTGCGACTACACTGAGTTTATTGTTGTTGTTTTTACTTCCACTAGTGTTTGGTTTTCAAGTTGTAGTATCTTAAAGAACGGAATTTTGAGATTGTTTTTGGTCTATTGATATGTTTCTCCCTGATGGTGACCTGATTATTCCATGTTTAACATGAAGCAAGGAATTAGTCCTTGTGAAATTGCCACTAGATATTCATCTTGAGAGAGACGAGGCCAAAACATTTGGATGATTCACAACGAATACATTTCCCAATGCACTGTTACAAGTTAAGGGGTCATTCACTTGTGAGTCTCCAGAACTTAAATTTTTTGTAAAGCAATTCAAATTTGATATAAATCGGAAAACAGTTTACAGGATATTCAGGCAAGAGTGTCAAACGGGCATGTCAGGATAGCTTAGCTGGTTGAAATGAGTTGAGAAACTGTATGAGCTATAAAGCCATCACCCTATTTCATTTCTGTCAGTGTTAGTTGAATGAAAAATGTGTTGGGTGGTGGTCGCAGCCTTTCCATCAGGTACACCAGCAAATTGTTTGTCATGACTTAAGACATGTTGACCCGGTCGTTTGGGCTGATTGATTTCTGCCAAGCATATCTTATCATTTTAATTGACCTAGTATACACCCAATTGATAGAAGTCGGAGGTTGGATGGGTTACACATTTAATTATTCAAATAGACACCTTTAAATTGGAGATAAACACAGGATAGAGGAGGAGCTAAGAGCTTATGAAGATCATAATCCAGGGGCAGAGAGTTGGGAGTGGGATAGGGAAATAACCACATACTCAATACAATGGGAAAATTAAACAAGAAATAACATGTGACAGGCTTCACATTTGTGTTGAACAAAGCTGTTTTTCTGGTTCTGTTTTTTATTAGAATAGATGATGCAGATGATGATGACATGTTAATAAACAACAAAATTGTGGAACACGGGCATGGTAGTGAAATTCTTAATTTTCAAGGTCAATCAATATGGAATTGTGGGTTTCTTGTTTCTAATTGTAGGAACTTTAGAATCTTGATTTTACATTTTCTTTGATAAGATAACGTGTGCAGGGTTGAGGACTTGTTCACCTTTACTTTTCATTTGCTTAAATTTTCTCAACATCTTTCGCTTGCTTTTTTCTTAGTATAGATTCTCTACTCAGCTGCCCCTAAGCTAATTCAACTGCAACTTCTTGTCGTCTTGTTTTTAAATTCAGTAAACGTGACACAGCAATTGTAGCTGCTCCAGATGGTACAGTATATCTACTGGATCTAAAATCAGGAGAAGATATCTGGGCATTTAGGTCAGGGTCATCCATTTATTCTTCATATCAGGCTCTCTCTGATTATCAAGGTGACAGTAACGATGTTACCATTGAGGATGATAACTTCTATATAGATTGTGGAGAAGATTGGAAATTATACATGCATGGGAAAGGCCTCAAAAAAGTGGTACGCTGACTGAACTTGTCCTCTACCATGCTCGCACAGAAACTGTACGGAGTTCTGTGTTGAGGAAATGAATTTCTGAAGAGCTTTTATTCCCTTGTGGCACCAGTAGGTTTGCGATGCTTTTGAATCTTTTCACCAGAGGTTTTCTCCTTTTGTCCATTTATAAGTGTAAATATCACGACGAGTGTGATTCATGCAAACTTTATAATGATTCTTTGAGAGTGCTGTGTGCTCGCATGAAATGGTTTGACATTAAGAAGTGTTAGAGGTATTTTAAACCCTAATATGCTGCATTTCTTAATCTTCTATTCTTTTTTACTGTCTTAGGAGCTGCAATTCAGTATGGAAGAATTTCTAAAACGAACTCCATATGTCTCAGCTGGTGGAATTATGTTGGGATCAAAGAAGACCACTGTATTTATTGTTGATGCTAAAACGGGGAAACTTATGCAGACAATTAGGTCGGATGTGTTTCCTTTAGAAGGTGATACAAATGTTGGACAAAATCCAATTGTACCAAGGGAGGATGTTGAAGGTTGGGCAGCAGCACAAGATGCAGACTCAGAAGCTATAAATCCACTCTACATTATGAGAACAGATTATGCTCTGAAATATACCTCTTCAAAGACCGGAAAGGTCTTATGGTACTTAATGTTTGCTGATTTTGAGGCTTCACAGCAATGTAAACCAATTGAGAGTTTTCTTGGTGATCTTTCTAACCAAGATGATCAATTGAATTCTGGATATGGAGTTTGTCCCACAAAGCCAGCTGTTCATCGAGTCAGGAATCTTAGATCATTAGAATCACTTTTTGCATCTAGTAGGCGACAGAATACTCTTTCTGGAGATGTTGAGCTTTCTACTTATATCAATCCTGCATTAAAACCAGTTTCTGAATTAGTGGAATTACCTCCAAACAAAAGAACTGATATAATGCACTCTATCAATCCTGCATTAAAACCAGTTTCTGAATTAGTGGAATTACCTCCAAACAAAAGAACTGATATAATGCACTCTATCAATCCTGCATTAAAACCAGTTTCTGAATTAGTGGAATTACCTCCAAACAAAAGAACTGATATAATGCATTCTTCTCTTCCATCTGTGACTGAAGAATTTGGGCTCATGATTCTGCCTAGTGGAGATAATGGTCATATAAATGCAGACACAAAATCTGATGCTTTAGTACATTCCTATAGCTGGAATTCTGTTGCACTAAATACATTCATACTGCTCATTGCAGCTTTCTCTTTTACTTATACTGTGCTGTGGAAAAGGTGGAGGTCGCACAAGCAGGCTACAGATCCCAAATTGGAAGTTGTAACCTCAAAAAAGAAGAAATCTCGAAAGTCAGGTTTCAGTAAGAGCAGTACCCGTAATGAGAAGAATAAGAAAAATAGTCATAATGATGACA
The DNA here is from genome assembly GCA_000787875.1 of Solanum virginianum. Taxonomy (NCBI): domain Eukaryota; kingdom Viridiplantae; phylum Streptophyta; class Magnoliopsida; order Solanales; family Solanaceae; genus Solanum; species Solanum virginianum. Next base: position 64,043 of record DF357392.1, on the reverse strand, counting down.
CTGAAGTAAACGGTGTCATTGCTGACAATGGTAAGAGTGAGAAGGTTTTGGAGTTGAATCTAAGCAAGTATGATAGTCTTGTATATCATCGGAAGATTGGTAAGTTGCTGGTTTCTAACATTGAAATAGCTAAGGGGAGCAATGGGACTATCGTACTCGAGGGAATCTATGACGGTCGACCTGTAGCTGTTAAACGCCTTGTCCAGACCCATCATGAAGTGGCTTTGAAAGAAATTCAAAATCTTATTGCCTCTGATCAACATCCAAATATTGTTCGTTGGTATGGGGTGGAGTACGATCAAGATTTTGTTTACCTGGCTCTTGAGCGTTGCACTTGTAGCTTACATGAGTTCATATCATCAGTCTGCAGCTTCTACCAAAAGCAAGTTTCTGAAAATGACCAGGATGCCGGTTGTTTAAATGACTACACTGTAAAATTTCAGTGGAAATCTGGAGACGATTTCCCATTATGGAAGCCCAGTGGATATCCTTCAGCTCACTTGTTAAAATTGATGAGGTTGGTTTATTGTTATGATCAGTTTCTATTTTATTTTTATTGGTCTGAAGTTTTCATGTATGGAGAGACTCACTTCAATATGAAAGTGCTCTTTTCATGGATCAGTCAAAGACCAAGCGCATGAGCTATAGCTTTCTCAGCAATATGACTCTAAACTGAAGTCACTCTCGTGAAGCTGTGTTATCTGTACAATTTTCATTTGAACCTGAGAAACTGCTTCTCTTGCATTGTCCGACTCTGGGGCATGTCTAATGGACTTCTTGAATGTTTATCCAACTCTTATTCATATTTTACAGACTATTCATGTCAAGTATTTCTTGAAGAAATTAATCGGACAGTGTGACACAGGAAATGTTCATGGTAGCTTGAAATTTTTTATATGAACTTAGTTGGATACAGAAATAGGTAGCATACACTGTAGCTGGTTATTCTATAGCTTTTCTTGAGAAATCAAAAAATTAAGGTTCCAGATTTGAATTGGAGTAGACTGTTAAGGTTTATGTTGAAATAGTTCTTGTCTATATGTACATTCAAGACAAGAATGTCATGATAAATGTTTGATCCCCCAAAAAATTATGTTGACAATTGTTTAATCTAAACCTTTTTGCTTGGTGGACTCCTAGTAGTAACTCATGCTTTTATTAATCAAATTACACTATAAGTGAGTTCTAAAAAAGTAATTATTTATAGTGGATGATGGCAAGAGGAGTTGTATCATAATGATCCTTGTGACACATTGAGAATTGAAGATGGAAGATTTGTTACTATATGTAACTTGCAGAGAATTCGATGACGACTCTCAGGCAAATGAATCACAGCCTTTGGAACATATAAGCCGAGAATTCTCACATCTATATTGCTAAAGCATCTTAATAGTCTGTTATGGGAATTTCAGTAGTATTCAGCTTCAGTTCCATTTTAGAGTGGGATTCCATGAAGCCTTTGAGAAGTATCTCTTTCATCTTTGTCTGAGAGTAGTACTATATTGTTTTGATCTCACAAATGGAAAATAAAGGCAATTAGCCTCTGAATCATTATTGGTTCACATCTTATCAATTTGTTTATGAACGAATACATACTAATTTTTCCTTGTCATTTCCGGATGTGGCCCTATCAGTGCTTTGCATATAAGATGCTTTTTGTATTTTACCTGCTTTTTCCTCTCTTCATTATTTAGTTACAGCTCTTTCAGATGTATCTGAGAGGCATTCAGAATTAACCTTTCATGATTGCTAATGGCAGGGATATAGTTCAAGGACTTGCTCATTTGCATGAACTGGGTATTGTACACCGTGACTTGAAGCCTCAGAATATTCTTATAGTAAAAGAGAGATCTATAAGTGCAAAGCTTTCAGATATGGGTATCAGCAAGCGCCTTGCAGGGGACATGTCTTCATTAACCAAAAATTCCACTGGTAAGCTTTTGTTCCAGAACTTGCATCTTTTCTCTTGTAACAATTGACATTTCCTAGTGCATTAACCAGCCCCAACACTACCTTATTTTCCCTGAGTGAAGAGTGAGGAAGGTCTGTATTTGTTGTCCTTTTATTCTTCAATATTTAATAGAAGTTCCATTCACTTTCTTTTTGTCCCAATTTTTCTGAAAAAAATCTTCTATTCCTTCAAATTTGGAGTTGATAACCCATATATTTCTATAGAGATTAGTGAAGCCATTTGCAAATAGGGATATCATTGAAACTTTCTTCTGCATATCTATTTGCATCTATTGAACATGCGCGGATGTCACTGAGCACGTGTTCTTTCTGTCCTACAATATCTGTAGGTTCTGGGAGTTCAGGTTGGCAAGCACCTGAGCAACTTCGTCATGAACGGCAGACACGTGCTGTGGATTTATTCAGTTTAGGTTGTGTACTCTTTTTCTGCATAACCGGGGGAAGACATCCATACGGGGAAAGTTTTGAACGTGATGTAAATATAATTAATAATCAAATAGATTTATTCCTTATAGAGAATATTCCAGAGGCAGCAGATCTCATCAGCGCACTCCTACATCCAAATCCAGAGCTAAGGTAACGGCATTCATGTTTTCCCAATTTTTGCTACATAGTAGTGGTTCCCTGATATTATAAATTTGTAACTTCTGTGTCATTGATATTATTTTTGTACTCCCATTGATGGTGCGTATGTTTTTATATTAACCCACAGACCAAAGGCAGTGGAGATATTGCATCATCCTTTCTTTTGGAATTCCGAGATGCGGCTCTCATTCCTCCGGGATGCCAGTGATAGAGTAGAATTAGAGGATAGAGAGGATGGATCTGAACTTTTGGAAGCACTGGAAAGTGTCAAGACCGTAGCATTGGGTGGTCTGTGGAATGATAAAATGGACAGTGCATTTATCAATGACATTGGTCGCTACAGACGTTACAAATATGATAGTGTCCGCGATTTGTTACGTGTTATCAGAAATAAGTTGAATCATTACAGAGAACTTTCAAAGGAAATACAAGGAATTCTTGGACAGGTTCCTGAAGGATTTGAGAGCTATTTCTCCAGCAGGTTTCCTAGACTTGTAATTGAGGTCTACAAAGTATTTCATAGATTTTGTTTAGAAGAAGATATCTTTCAAAAATACTTCAAAAGCAATCAAATTTAGCTCATACTAGCAACTATTTAAACCGCTGTACATATTGTAAATCTATAATCAAGAATGATTGATAAAACAGATGTCTAATTGCTGACCCCTTCAACTACAGCTTATCATGTTCTTTCTATTTCCCTTTTTCTTTTATAGCACACTGCCTCTCTCTACCTCCCAAGGTAGGAATAAGGTTTGCATATGCTCTCCTCCCCTGACTTCTTTTGTGAAATTACACTAGATATGCGGTTTTTGTTGGATAGATCATTGTCGCGCGTTTCTAGTAGGGGAGACTTTCTGCAGGTGTGATGCTTATAGTTGAAGATACCAGGGAAAACCTTTCTGAAATGTATATGTTGTCAATCAGTTGGATATTCACATGCTACAAATTTGTTTTGTACAAAGTTGCAATGATGCCCCTTAATTGAAGGCTCCCAGAGTTAAATAAATATCCCAACAAAAACATATAAATGTTCACCTATCCTATAAAATCCCTACTAAACCAAATCAAAATGGAGGGTCCCTGAAAATGCACCAAGATAAATAACATTCACTATTGTAATGCCACCTTTTTTGTGCAACACCTAAAATATCTATCACAAAGTGCAGTAAGAATAAGTGCACCCTTTTTTCCTGTTCTTTGTCCTACCACAAGTGAGTTCAGTGGAAGCTATAATGATAAACGGCAAAATGCATCATTTTTGTTGACTTATTCCCTCCTCTGTGGAACTAATGATGTATTGGAGGGCTAAAGCAGATTATGATACCGTTACATTGTGTAATCATTTTATTTAGAAGCTAAAAAAATTATTGCAGAGAATACATTTACTTATTATATTTCATCAAGCTTAAAATGCAGAAACTACAATTAAAACACGACGACAAAATCACCACTATCCACATGAAACCAAAGAAAAAGTATCAGAGTTTAAGCATAGTTTAGTTCCATCACTCTTCCCAGAAGCAAGAACTGATATTGATTATGTAAAGATTGTGCTAATATACAGTTGACAGCTGAATCTTATATATGATGTGTAAAACAATTCTATGTTGTCAAAATTGAAACTTGGTAAGAACCCTATAAGAAATGTAAGCCAGCATAATTGAACTAATGAACTTCATTTTGAGAAGGAACCTGTGATTCTCTCCTCCTGGAATCCCTTTCCAAGTCATTTTCTATGTTGTCATCAGAAACTGACCTGTCGATTTTCCTTCGCTTGCTGCCTCTATTTGACTTATCTGATTTCTCATCAATAATTGACAATAAAGTGAAGGTCTGTATTTGTTGTCCTTTTATTCTTCAATATTTAATAGAAGTTCCATTCACTTTCTTTTTGTCCCAATTTTTCTGAAAAAATCTTCTATTCCTTCAAATTTGGAGTTGATAACTGGCAAAATTTATGCAGAATCTGGATGAAATATATTAGGAGAGCAATAAAGCATGCAATCCCACATATAAGAAAGAGGCCTGAAAAGCTTCTCAAGTGAAGGCGATCTGATTCAAGCTCAGCATTGTCTAAACTGCACGCACTTCTTTCTAACCACTTGTCATGTATCCGCTGGAGATCTCCATTCTCAGATAGCGTTAAAATTGCAGTTGACAAGTCGACAGCCAAGGGAGAGTCACGAGGAAATGCCTGAATCAGAATAACAAGCACAATTACAGAGCAAGACATGATTTCTAGATTCGTGTCTCCGACAGATAAATAAAGAATCTAAGAAGCTTAATAGAAATGCAGAACCCCGACAACAACGATTTTTACACAAATACTAACAAAACGGTTTTAAGTGGAAGTGTGCCTAGTGATATGCTAAAACATGTCCAGGAAATCAACTTTTTAGTCAGCAAAATAGAACTTTTTAAAGGAATGCCTGAACTTGAAAATTCGAATGGACATCTATATCATGTTCACCTCAGAGACATTTTAGATAATATTGATTTACAAATATCGCAGATGGAATAAACTAGGTATGCTCGAGTGTTACAGGACTTTCTATGAGATTCGGCAACTTTTTTTTATATGTGTACCACACACAAATGAAATGCAACTCTTAATACATAAGACATTCTTCCCAATTTTCTTCTGATCCAGAAAACTCAAGGAAGCTACAGATCTTCTTTCATACAATTTAAACCAAGGTGTAATTACAGAATGAGGATTAAGGATAAAGATAAGACAGGAGGCACACAGAATGAGGAAAGTGGAAACAAAGAAAAATGGTAGGAGTAGAGAAACTTACAAAACCCCACCCACTTTTGGTGAATTCTTGACCTACAATCCTGAATTTGCACTGGTTTGACAGGAAAAGTTCTACATATGGTCTTTCATCCACCACGGCAGCTACGCCCCCTTTTGCCGGACCACGTTGAAGTGCTGTAGCATATTTTTCTGGTGATCCAAGGGGAACAAGTCTGGATCTTGGTATACCAATTTCCTCCAAATACCGTTCTGCAAAAGAACCAACTTGGAACCCAATTGGTTCATCAGTTTCTTTCAAGCTTTCGATTCCATTAATAGGAGAATATAGTTGTTGCACAGTGAGGATGGAGGTCAAACTTGCAGTGTAACTTGAATTTATTATCAAAACGACAAAGAGCCAAATGATCAGCACCATGCGACCAAGTGTACTTACAGTATTCTCTCCTACATAGGAAAGATCACAAGAAGTTAAGAGAGTAAACAGTGAATGCACCATGAAACAATTATACTGAACTATAGTTCACTTACTGTGGGCAAAAAAGAGAGTTGAAAGGCTGAACCTGCAAGAAGAACAAACAATTGTCAGATGAATAGTCTTCTATGATAGCGAAGTTGCTCTTATTGAGAAGCAGCCATCCTTCTATAACAGTGTGCACTTCTTCAGGTGATGGGTGGTTGAACAATAACATGGACCATGCTAACTGCTCACACAAAATTAAAGCGGTAAACCATATGAATGCTCAAAGAACCCCCGTGCTTTATATGTTCTAGTTTCCTCAAAAAAAAAAAAAAGTTTGCTGGAGATACACCATTATAGAAAAATTAGGAATTTCAGAAAGCTAGGAACTTTCAAGCAAAGAACTATTCTATGAGCATCAACTGCAATCATAACTGGCATGGAGAACAGAGAACCATAGCTATCATAGCTGTTTTTCGAACTCATATAATATTTAAGTACAAACAGAAAGATACAATGACACATGCAAGTTTTGAAATAGTAACAATCATATCATCAAGAACTAATATTTATTATCCCACGATCTATTTTTTCTTGTTTGGTTTAGAGAAGAAAAAAGGAACTAGCACCGTAACAGGAACTATGTCAAGTTCATCACAAGCACGCCTACAGGATAGTGTACGGCATGTATTCACACATGTATGGACCCATGTCACTAACATTAGTGTGTTTTTAGGCAAATCCTAGGCTCTTACTGGCATATAAATACACATTCCACATCACCTTATTGGTTGGGCCTGCTCGCAATGTTTTAATTAGCAGTTACCACAATGCACAGCAAATTAACATACAAGTATTGGGATTATGATGCTTCTTTTGTCAACAGACTTTGGCGTCACCATTTGGTAACTTAATTTGAGAATGTTGACACTTTATATGATTTTTGTTATTTTGTAAAGCTAATCGATATAAGATGGGGAAATCACCCTTTTGTTTTCTTAGAGCATTTCATGTATGCATATAAATAAATTATGAAAAGCTTTCTTTTTTGAAGTGCGCATTTCCACTTTTTTGTTTTCTTAGAGCATTTCATGTATGCATATAAATAAATTATGAAAAGCTTACTTTTTTGAAGTGCGCATTTCCACTTTTCACATGGGACTTCTGGAGGTAAGGAAGTATGTCCTCCTCCTTTATGTATTCACATTTTGGCTATAAACATACAGGGAAGGTCAACGCTACACCCTCTGCCACCAGAAGATTTATTTAACCAGAAAAGGAAAGAGAAAGAACCTTTGATCTCACCATAGAATGGTTATAAACTGCTGTTTGGGAGGTCCACGAAATTCATCATTGATTCGGTGCTCCAAAATCCACACTACCATCCCAACAAAGAGAAAGAAAACAGTGATGACTCCCCACATTTGAGCAGAAAAGGGTCTTAGGAAGGCCCAACCACCGGAATTCAACTTTTGGAATGGGGCCACAACAACGAGTCCAGATGCGGCATATGGCTGTGTGAAGTCAACCATTCTAGTCCGATTCGTAACTATTGCAATATCACCAACAACACCATCAAATTTCTGGGAGCACACAAAAACAGTTTATTAAAAATATAGTTAAAACCATCTAATGTTAGGCAATTATGGATATAACATCCTCGCTGTCAGCACGAACTTACCCCCGTTGTGATTAGCCTCACCATATCGGTGTAGCTTGGATTTTCATGCCCATTTCCATAGGGGATAAATTGATGTGGAACAGCATACGGCAATAAGTTTACAGCAGCAGTGAATACATCAATGCAGAAACCTTTAAAATTGTTAGTACCTGGAATTTGAGAAACAAACTCCCGGTAACTAACTCGGATGGGAACCCCTATTCTCAGTTGCTTACCATTGTTTGGGAAAACCCATCCACGAGGTTTTTGAACATTGTTTCCAGGCCACACAACACTGTAAAGTTTTTGATTTGTACTTGAACGATTAAGTGGCCTCGAGTAAAAGGTCTCGGGAGGCAAAATAGACAAACCAGAATAGTTAGACCAGTAACCAACACGTCGAAAACCTGTTCCAATGACATTTATGATATCATATGCTGGACGAATAAGAGATTTTTCTGGACTAAACTTGAATGGCCCCGTCAAACCAACAAAATCACTCTCCAATAAGTTCTTCAGCAGAAGTGGTCCACCATCAAAAATACTCATTGCTTCAAGGTGAAGATTACTCCCTTCAACTGATTGCAACTTACTATCATTAGAAAAAGAAATGGTCCCTCCCTGATTAAAGAATGAATCAATGGCATATGCAACCAGCCAAACTGTGTCATATGCATGAAGAGCATAAGAATTTAGCCCTAACAAGCCACCTGTCAACTTGTTCCATCTTGATGAAAATGCCCTTTTATTTTCAGAGTCTGGAGTGTGTTGTCGCAAAACCAGAACTCCTTGCATGGTATCCATAGTATCTTGTGACAGGGGAGGAGAGGAATCTAACACGGTGCTGAGCCAATCTGTGGATATCCATACATAACCATCACCAATCATTCCAAGATAGTGTGCCACTGAAAGTACCATGAATCCTAAGGTGGGATATGCATGTAGAACAATGACTCTAGATTCCATCATGGCAACCTTTACCATAACATCCATAACATCGCCTCGCATTACAGTAGCAGCAGGGGAAATCCCTGCTTTATACGAGATGCGACAGCGCCTTGCTGCAAGTGCATCATCTAATGCAGAGACACCATTTCTCCCATAGTCATCATCAACAAAAATCGCTATCACCTCCTTCCAAGCATAAAATTCAATGACCTCAGCTATTGCACTCATCTGGTATAGATCACTTTGAGTTGTCCTAAGAAAATAAGGAAACTGAAGAGAGGGGAGTGTGGGATCAGTAGCAGCAAATGATAAGAAAGGAACTTGGAGTTCATTAGCAACATGGGATACAGTATGGGCAACTACAGAAGATTGTGGGCCAATTACTGCAACAACATCAGTCTCCATAAACTTCAAGGCTGCAAATAAAAAATTGTTAGTTGGTTTGAGATTCAAATGTACCCTTATAAGAGAGAATTGGGAAACTTTACTAGGCTATATGAATAGAAATTTTGAATGAATGCCAGACGATTCTAATAGCACAAACCATCAGCTATCTATATCAACTGAGAATGATGAATTATATGGAGGGTTGACATTAGCAATGGTTTCCAGGCAAAACTAGTTTCCTCAAAGGAGAAACTATCTTTCCTCTTGTTATTTCCTGATTCTAAAATTGCAGCATCTAAGACAGCGTAACAGATAATTAAAGGAAATGAACAGAGAATAAAGTACCTCCAACCATGCCAAGAAACCCACTGCAATTGGAATTTTGCAACTGCACAACAAGTTTAGTTCCTTGGAGGACACTAGAGTTGGAATTAACATCTTTGACAGCCTCCTGAATTGCAATCTTGGCAGCTCTTCCAATTGTAGAGTCAAATGTAAAAATAGCTCCAACATTCACAACAGCAGGCCTTGAAGTGCCATTTCCACTCAACCCGTCTGAACACACTCCAAAGCATACTAGACAAGAGACAATAATCCAAACCACATTCATCCTAGATGAATGACACACCATGATCTTTGCGTGCTTAAATAGCATTCATCCTATCACTTCCTTCTACAAGATAGAATTCTCAAACAGTTAGATTCATTGGAAAAGAACATATCATATCAAACCTTTAGAAAATTGACATCTAAAATATCTTTCAGGCTCATTGAGAAGGATCATATCACATCAAAACTTTAGAAAATCATAAGGTGATTTCTTCCAATCTATCTTAACCTTGGTGAATAAAGTTATCTGGTACCTGTTGCTGGTGGGACATGGTAGGTATTCCATGGAATTAGTCATGGTGAAAACTGCGGGTATCAAAAGAAACTTCAGAAAATTGGCATCTAAATATCTACAACTCCAATGCTTTAACATGCTATAAAGTAAATGCCATGAGAGTTGTACAAACTACAAAATCCCCACATCAACTTTATATACTAGGACTAAAGATTGATTAAACATACAAGCACTCATAAAATGAAGCAAGAGCTAGTGCATATGCATAAAACAAAACAAAAAGGGGGGGCGAAAAAAGAAACAGTTGTCTTGAACTGAAAAAAGGAATCAGATTCTTGCCAAAATTAAAGCCCGAAATAAGTATCAATAGAGGGGAAGCATTATTGTGAACACACAACTTTCTAAATGAATTTTTTTTGGTTTAAAACTTTCCTGAATGAATTAAACGTGAGAAAGAAGCAAAATAAAGCAGAGAAGGAGCTGCATTCTTTTAGCCATAGCACAACCACAACAACATACTCAGTGAAATACCACGAGTAACTATGGAGAAGGTAGAGTGTACAAAGACTTTTTCCCTAACTGGTGGAGGTAGCCATAACACAGGTACAAAAATAGATATCATAAGTGATAGGCTCATAGTAACAAAAAAAAGGAAGCCCCAAAGGACCACAGGGTCAAGCGGCAGCAACTTTACCTGTTTGCTAAGGTCATAGACTCATAGTAACACGTAAAGGCAAAAAGCTGGGTCTGACAGATTAAGAAAACCTTGAGACAAAGAAATACACTCTTGAAGGCAAAAAGCAGCAGACAAAGTAAAACATAGAAGAATCAAGAATGAATAGACTAAAGTCAAGATTTTGAACAGACCCTTTTACCTCACAACCAAAATCCCTTTTTCCCTGGCTTGCATCTTCTTGTTGCTACTAGCAATGTTGATCAAACTACTAAATTACTCTTTTCTTTCGCAATTAGAAATGACCCTTTTAATTCTTTAACTGAAAAACCTTAAAAAGTTGCAATCTTGGTTGAATAAACTAGTAAAGTTCACAACTTTGAGAAATCCAGTGACAGTTGATAACAAATTAGGCTTCACTTTACCAAGTATATAGCAAAATGCCCCAAATAATTCTTTTATTCGAAAAATCAATTACAAAGTGAAGATATTGGTTTTGTAAAAATGGAAAGTTTGATACTTAAGAAAATCAATCAAAAGAAAGAATTCATTTGAAAGAGAGAGGTGACAACAAAGTGAAGGATTAGAAGGAGACAAGAAAGAAGGAAGACTCACGTGAATAATTTTATTTCCAATTAATTCGAATTTATGTATTATATTATTATGGGAATAAGTTGTTGTGACACAAGAACAGAAATAAAAAAGGTTGTTCCTAACTAGAATTTAATTCAAAAAAAAAAGGAATTTTTTTCACGTTCATTTGGGTTGTGCACCAATCAGACAAAGAATAATAGAATTTGTGATTTGGCCAAAGCAACGAATAAAGTGTCTTTGGAATAATTTTAAATTTTTAAAATCTTTTTTCATTGGGGCTACAATTATTTCAGCTAAATTCAAACACTCTACAACTTGCCTTAAAATACTCCATTCAATAATTGCAATTTGTATTTATCATTACGATTACTATGAAGAAATTCTAGCACTTGGGAAGGAGTTGTGATCACGTTTTTCTTGAAAATAATGTGTGGATGGATTTTTTTTTGTGTGGCTAAACTAATTATAGCAAAATTCAATAATTTTAATTTTATATTTATATTAAAATATCAATTTAATATAAATAAATAATTTATTCAAAATTCAATAAATAAAAAAATAATAATGATCTAAAAGGATTCCAAATCAAAAACTATAAGTCTTGATCTACCTCTTGAGTGTTGAAAGTTAACTTATAATATCAATTAGTTCATTTTATTTAACACTGTTTAACTTATAAGATAAAATAATAAACTCTATAACAAGAATTATTAACTTTATTTCTCGTCTATTTTAATAATTAAGTTATTTATAAGTATAGTATAAGTTGTTCCGTTATCAAAGGAACATTGATTTATATAAACAAAGTAGTAGTTATTGGTTCTAATAGAGTTTATTTATTAAACACATATATAATGATATACATGCATAATATTCAATTGGCTAGATTAGGTTGTTTCTTTTTCATATCTATATCAGCATTTTTAATTTTTATTTACGTGTTTTACTTGTTTTTTTGTTTTGTTTTTATTTTTGTTTTTTCGTTTTTGTTTTTTTTTTCTTTTGCATTTAATATTGCAAAATCATTCATCATTTTAAGCTTTGTATTAGTGTAGTAATTCATTATTTTTTTACTTTATTTCAAGTAGGTTAGTGCATATTTATCTGAGCGAATATTTAATGAAAAAGATCAAATGACACCAATCAATTCAAAAAAATATAGTTAATTATGAGTTTACGAACTTGACAAATGTAGAATGTATTCAAAAAATAAAATTAGTAAACTTTTAAGATGATCGGATGTTAAAAAGCACATATTTTCGTTTAAAACTTAAAGAATTTGAAAATTTTCATTCTATTTTTGTATTTGGCAACAAAAATCAAAATAAAAGGCCATAATTATGATTATAAATATTATAGTAAATAACAGATTTTAGTCTTAACACGATTTGTGCCTTTTCAGATGCAATTTCTTTAGAAAAAGGAAAAATTTTGATATCATTAAACCAAGTCCTTGTTTTCTTTTTTCTTAATTTTATTTTTTCATATTTTTAGAAAATTAAAAATGCTATCATGTGCATAATCTTTTTTTTAAAAGTTAGATTCTCATGACTTTCAAGAAATTTATGATTTATAATCATTTTTGAATTTCATCCCTTTTTTCAAATCATTCGAAATATGTTATTTTTTTCAATAAAAAAGGATATATTTTATGCTATTAATTTAATTATTTATGATTAAGCTATGAACTAACATGGATTGTGACGTAGTGTTAGGCTGATAAGATTGTTTCATCCTTAACTAGAACTTTTGAATTCAAGTCCAATGAAAAATTTGCCACTCCCTAATAAACCTTGGTTAAAAGGGTTTAAAGTTTAGAGTTTAGATTCAGTGTATAATTTAAATTTAGTCGAAGCTTTACAAGCTTTTAACAGGATTAAAAGTTTAAATCTTGAAATTTCAACCGCGTGATTATATATATTTTGTGGTTTCACTGTTCACTATTCACTGACGTAAAATGTCATGTTCTTTGGTTTCAAGGAAAAGCCGTTCTTTTTTAATCATTCTCCAGGGAGTGCCGGTTACCAACCGCAAATGTTCTGCCTTTATTTTCTCTTTTGAGTTGGATTTAGGGTCTCCTATTTTAGCAATTTCCATTCTTGGTTTTACCCCTACTTCCCAAAAAGGCTAATCATCTGTGACTTTCACCAAAACATCCTTTTTTGGTGTCCACTTGAAATCATTCTGGTAATTTAGATTCAACTTTTATTGATGAACTGAAGTTGCTTCATAAAGATCTGTCTGCTAATTAGACTTTTTGGGTTGCTGTTCTTTTTGTTTGTTTGATTGATTTTTAAGTTGGTTTGCTTCCCGTGGTTATTTGCTTTGTGGGTTTGTGAAATTTGTTGGTTGTGGTGATTCTATGACAAGAAGGGGTTTCATTTCTGTTTATTTGGGATTCTTGAACTGCAGTTGCAATTTTAGAGCTTGGGGAGTTTAATAGGTGGCTTAGGGTTTACCGGAAACAACCTATCTAGCTTATAGGATAAGATCTCGTACACACTATCCTTACGCCCATTCCACTGGTTATGTTGTTGTTGTTGTTGAGTTTAAAAGTAGACGTTTTTTTTTTCAAAAAGGAAAAATTTGGGTAGGGGAAGGGAAATGGGGGAGCTGATTACAAGGTGAGGATCGATTAAAATGAACTGAGCTACTAAGATTTTTTGTTTAGAAGGGTCTTGAATTTGTTATTGGACCAAAGATTAAAGCTTTTTTGTTTTTGTAGGACTGACCTTGACGATTATACTGCAAATTGTTCTCTCTTTCTGCCTTTTTACGAGTGATTGATCATCTTTTTTTTTTTTTGTAATTTTTGGGTTTTAGCTCTCTGTGGATAAGAATCTGAGGCTATTGAATTTATGCTCTGGGAATGCATATGGCTGCATATACAGATTTTTCACCACCATTTGCTGTAGTAGAAGGGAGTTACAGTAAGGAGAATACGTCTGTTGTTAAAGATGAATTACTAGAGGAATCGAATGAACTAAAGACGACGAGTGATAAACCACTGCAAGATCCCTCTACTGTACGGCATTCAGTTAACTCTACTGCACTTGTAGCAGACACTGATTTGGTAAGTGAAAATGTTAAAGCGTGGTAGCGATCGTATCTCAGCATCTTGCTGCATGTTTTTATCCATTGTTGTGCTTGACACTCTCTCCATTTTAATTTGTTTGACTGGTTTTGACTTTGATAGTTGGCACAAAATTTAGGAAAGTAAAAAACTTTTGAATCAGATGGTCTTAGGCTAAAGATGTGTATAATGTTTAGAAATGTCTTCTAATCTTGTGGTCTTAAACATGCTATGTGGAAAGTTGAAATGAAAGAGTTGCCAAAAAAGGAAAGAGGCATTCTTTTTAGAATGGACTAAAAATGAAAGTAAGACAAACAAATTGAAACGAAGGAGTGCTATTTATGGAGCAGTTAATTTAAGTGGGAATCGAGTTAATGATTAGATTTCTGGAAGTCAAAGACGGTTCAATTAGATTCCTTGTTGTGCTTGATACTAGTATTTATTCAATTTCAGCAGAAAAAACAATTTCTGCGCAAGTAATGCAGCTTTTAATTGGTGGTGGTAAACTTAATATGCGTAACTTATGAGCGAACAACAGGATAGAATGTAGAATAAGAATGCATGTATTAGTCATATGTGGAAAAGCGTATCTAAAGACAAAAATTCTCATAAAATAGGTGATCACTGCATAATATTCTACGTGAGTATGTGTCATTATTCATTACATAGCAATTCCCACAATTTATTCATCGTAAAAAGCCATGCATTATGATCTTTACATAACTAGTATGAGAACCAAATGATTCCTAAGATCTAGATTGCATGATTGTAGCAGTTTATTAGCTGATCTACCAGAGAATGCAACATTTAAATTCCCTATGCCTTCCGGTTTCTATTTTTTGCGGGGTGGGGTTTTACTTAATCTGGATCGAAGCTATAAAAGTTGTGGCAATTAATCTTTCTACCTGCTAGTAACTACATTAATAACTCCCTGTTAATTTCCTTCCTTTTCTATCCTTTGACTTTTCAAACTTCGTGGTTTGTACAATTGTTAAGGTCATGCAGCTAATATTGTTTTTCTTATATCTACTAGGATTTTGAAATAACAGAGAAGGGTTTCCAGCACCCTTCAGAGGGACAATCAAACTTTCAACCAATATTTCGTTCTGGAAGTTGTGCTGAGAAAGGACCCAAACAGTACATGGAGGATGAACATATCTGCATAGATGATCTAGTCATACATGTTAATGAAATTGCAGGTTTCACTTCCACTGCAGCGTTCTATGGGGTCTGTAGCTTTTGCACTTCATTTGGCTATGCATTTTTGCATGCGTTTTAGATAGAAATACCCATATAATGTGCTATATGTAGTTGTGTTTCACCCTAAATGAGTTACTCTTTGAGTTGGTTGTGTTTCCTCGCATTGAATAGCATGTGCTGCAAAATAACTTCGTAAAAAAGAAAAATGGATGGCGAAAGATAGATAGAGGTCTAACGTGTACAAAACAAGATAGACAAGAATTTGGAGCTTGTTTGGCCCTTTTGAGTGCTCAGCAGTATCAAGTGAATGGTGAGTTAGAAGGAAATGCTGTATGGATTGCTCCTTAGAAGGCTTGATGGGATCTATGATGTTCTGCAAGTGTGCAACATGTCCTCCGTCCCAACTAGTCCATAAAAGTATCAGATGAACTCTGCTAGCTTTTCTGGCAATATACTCCTAAGCTACATGAATTACCAAAAGATTTGTTCTGTTTGAAATGCAATAGGCTTTTTGGATGCATATGCCTAGGATAAAACTCAAACCATGAAGACTTATATGCTCTCGACACTTAGCTGAAAAAAGAAAATCAACAATGAAACGCTAAGAGTGAGCATAGTTCAATTCCAGAAAGATAATAGTTACTCAAATTTTTGTCTGCATACAGGTGGTAAATTTTTTTAGGCTTCATGCAAAATTATAACATTTGGGTAAATTTACTTTGCTGATCCCAGCTAACTCATGAATTGGGATTGAGGTGTAGCGGATTGATTGATTGTTTTGTTATGTATCTCATGGATTGTTCTGTAAATGATATGCACCTAGTATTCTTTTTGTTTCTTAATTAAGCCATGTCATTTGGTCCTTATTTGTACCTCCCATCATCGGTATGGTTTTGTAATTATTCTATTACTAATACTTCTCAGGTCTTTGATGGCCATGGGGGTACTGATGCAGCATTATTTGTGAGGAATAATATTCTCAAGTTCATAATTGAGGACCCCTGTTTTCCCATGTGTTTAGAGAAGGCACTCAAGAGTGCTTTTCTGAAAGCTGATTATGCTTTTGCCGACGATAGTTCTATAGACATATCCTCTGGCACCACAGCATTGACAGCTCTAATGTTTGGAAGGTATAGATCTTCTGTTTATTGTTTTCGTTTTTCTTGTCTGAATTATTTCCTAGAACAATGTAATACAGTTGCTGAAGGAAAAATTTAGGAGATTGGCTGCTATCTTGTTTGGTTTGGTCATTTATGTTACTAAAGCATGAAAGTGAATACATGTATTCAGTTCCATCTTTCTGGGCTATTTCTGCTTGTGAAACTTAATATGTATAACTGCTCGGGTTTCCATTTCATGTTGATGCGATCACACCTACATTTGTAAACTATTACTCCTCTTCTATTTTGTTTGTTCGGTTTTAACTTGGCACGGAGTTTAATAAAGTAAAGAAGACTTGAATCTTGTGGTCTTAAACTTAAGATATGTAGAATGTACCAAAATGAAAGAGTCGTTCTTTTTGGAACAGATTAAAAAGGAAACTATTACTCCCTCTGTTTCTATTTTGTTTGGTCGGTTTTAACTTGACACGGAGTTTAATAAAGTAAAGAAGACTTGGATCTTGTGGTCTTAAACTTAAGATATGTAGAATGCACCAAAATGAAAGAGACATTATTTTTGAAACAGATTAAAAAGGAAAGTAAGACAAAGAAATTGAGATGAAGTGAGTAGAATAAGCTGGATTTGTTTTCATGAAATATTTCTGAATGTGTCGTCTGTTTTCTTCTGCTCCAGGATCCAAATTAACTGCTGATGACAACATTCTTTATGTTTCTGACCATTATGAGTTTTTTGCTCTCTTTGATGTACTACAGATTTCTTTTCCGACGTGATTTTATGCTGAATAGTTGTAGTGTGATATGATTTGTTTTGCAGAAATATGATCGTTGCTAATGCAGGGGATTGTCGTGCTGTGCTGGGGAAACGAGGTAGAGCCATTGAGTTGTCTAAGGACCACAAACCAAATAGTGCATCTGAAAGACATCGAATAGAAAAACTTGGAGGAGTCATATATGATGGATACTTGAATGGACAGTTATCTATAGCGCGTGCCTTGGGAGATTGGCACATGAAAGGCCCAAAAGGTTCTGCCTACCCCTTGAGTGCAGAGCCAGAGTTGCAGGAAACATTGTTGACTGAAGATGATGAGTTCCTAATCATGGGTTGTGATGGTCTTTGGGATGTTATGAGCAGCCAATGTGCTGTTACGATGGCCAGGAAAGAACTCATGCTGCATAATGATCCAGAAAGATGTTCAAGAGAACTGGTAAGGGAAGCCCTCAAGCGCAACACATGTGATAACTTAACAGTAATTGTAATTTGTTTCTCTCATGATCCTCCACCTAGGATAGAAATCCCCCCAACTCGAATATGTAGAAACATATCAGTTGAAGGACTGAATCTTCTAAAAAGTGTACTGGAAAGCAACTCATGACAAGATTCTGGGAAATGAATGGCCTACCTGTATAACTCCACACTCGGGGACACACGACTGCTTCCTCATTTCAACGCTTCACTCCCTTAGCTTATCGTAGTTTTTGGAAGCCTGTACATTGAAAATGTGTTGTATTGATATAAGATTAGTGTGAGTGCTCCAGCTGCATTTCTTGTGATGTACAGATTCAAGAAAGCAACTTGTTTATTGTCCTTGTACTGCTTGTACGTTGGATTAGTACTGCATTTTGTAAATTTCAAGTTTGTTGGATGTGTGCTTAGTAAATACTAACTTAAACGATGTCATCTAAGGTTTTCAGAGGAAAACCATTTAACATGTTTGATCTGATCATAAGGTGGTGTTTAACTAAATTTTGCTTCTGTCTTCCTTTAATTAATGACTGTAAGATCAAGAAAGTAGGAAGAAAATGACATTGTTCATCCATAAACTTTATTATAACAAAACTTAAGCAAGTTTCATTTCTATCGCTGAACCAAGAGACTACTTTGTTATTTAATTTTCAACAAATATTTTCTGATAGAGTTCTTAATATTAATGCACATTACCAAAGTTCGTACGAATGTTAAAGACTTGGCTTCCATCATTTTAGATCTGCTCTTCTTTTACTGTCTAAGTATTTTCAATTGAGCTTATCACACCGAGCTTGCCTGTTTATGTTTTTCTATTGCAAATAAACGGGGTAACTTTATTTTGTTCAGGTGTAGTAATTTCATATTCCCAAATTGTCCCTGGTAAGCCTATTTCTGGATAAGGAAATCCTCAAACAGAGCTTCCTTCTTCTCTTTCTCAGCAATCAGCCATGTCTCTCTCCACAATTCCCACCGCCAAGCTCCGCCTCAAGACCCTATCCATTTCCACCACAAACACACCCTTAACCCTCCACTCTTCATTTCTCCCCCATTTTCGACTCCCCAAACATAAACCCCTTTCACTTCGCATCTCAACATCCCCCGTTATCTCCGCCTCACTTGAAGCCGGAGTCGGAATAATGGGAACCAAACTTGGCATGATGAGCTTCTTCGAGGATTCGGGAACGGTGGTGCCTGTAACTGTTGTGGGATTTCGCGAAGGAAATATCGTTACTCAGATTAAAACTGAAACTACTGATGGATATAATGCTGTACAAGTTGGATATCGACGAATTCGGGATAGAAAACTAACTAAGCCTGAAATGGGTCATCTTGAAAAGTCTGGGATTATTCCTCTTCGACATTTGCAAGAGTTTCGTCTTCAATCTGTTGATGGATTTGAGGTTACACAGAAACTTAATTTTGATGAGCTATTTAAAGAGGGTGATTTGGTCGATGTCTCTGGTACAACCATTGGAAAAGGATTTCAAGGTCTCTATATATCTCCTTCCTCAATATCTTACTGGAATTTTGCGCTTTTATATTTGTGCTCATTATCTGAATTTGACAAAACTTAGCCTTTCACTTTTGAAGTTTTAAATTATTGAATTATCCATAAACCAGACTAATATATGTTTAATCAAGTCCAATTTGATTAGATTAGTCAAGTGTACAATTGACCTTGATTTTATGTTTTGTGATTAGTTTCTTATCATAAGTGAGCTATTGGTCCTGACAATATGTCGAACGTTTTGCATTATTGTGCTCTGTTATGTTATTGCAATTCATGTACGCACGCCTTAAATCAAAATGGTATTTGTTTGTATAGTTTAGATGCAATATATCAATACTGATGCAAATATTTTGATGTCCAACTGCTTGATATGCCTGTTACATGAGCTACATTATATCATTAACTTTTGGCCAAATGGTTTGTATCAAAGCTTACGGATACTTTTGTCTGCATATTTTGACTCCATCTCGTGATTGAATATAATGGTAGCTCCCTCTGAATGTGGTATGGCTCCAGCACTTAAATAAGCTTTATTGATGATTACTCTGGTGCTGGTCATTGTGTTTTTATGCTGTTTGATTCCACACTGTACATTTCCAGATGTTTAAATGCGTAAGTACGATTTATCAGTCTTTCGTTTTTTACAAGAAGCTTTGTTAGAACCTTGTCCTAATAACGTGAATAGTTGTTTTAAGTATCACCTGGATGAGACTTCCATACAAGTGCATGTTATTTTAACCATTAAGTAAAGGTACAGGTAGTTCTTTGGTTCTCTATTGGTGTCCTTGTACATATAGCACTTATTTATGTCAAATTTGATTACCTTTAAACAAAGCAAGTTCTGTATACCATATCTTATTTTTCTCTCTTCCATTGGGTTGTAGGTGGTATAAAGAGGCATAATTTCAAGAGGGGTCAAATGACCCATGGATCAAAGAGTCATAGACAACTAGGATCAATTGGTGCTGGGACAACCCCTGGGCGTGTATATAAGGGCAAGAAAATGCCTGGAAGAATGGGAGGCACCAAGACAAAGATTAGAAAACTTAAGATTGTCAAGATTGATGATGAACTCAATATTATACTGATCAAAGGAGCTCTTCCTGGTAAGCCTGGAAATCTATTGCGAATAGCTCCAGCCAAGATTGTAGGCAAAAATATCCCCAAGAACTAATTTTCTTTTTACTCTTTTCTCAACTTTATGAAGTGATGTAATTTATTCTTTTAAATTTTTATATTGCCTTCTCTGTCTTTTGCCACTATCTCTATGTTATTTCATAGGCTGGGTAACATTCTTCAACTTTTATTTGTCAAAGATTTTACTCCCTCCAATTCATTGCATGTCATTCTTTCCAATCGCTATCGCCTCCTTCCAAGCATAAAATTCAATAACCTCAGCTATTGCAGTCATCTGGTATAGATCACTTTTGAGTTGTCCTAAGAAAATAAGGGAACTGAAGAGAGGAGAGAGTGTATCAGTAGCAGCAAATGATAAGAAAGGAACTTGGGAGTTCATTAGCAACATGGGATACGGTATGGGCAACATGGGTTAAGACATCGAATTTCT
>DF357392.1:9423-43105 GCA_000787875.1 Solanum virginianum | reverse complement strand
GTCCAATGTGAAATGAAAGGAATTATCAGACCCATAAATCTTCTAAAAAAGGGTACTGGAAAGCAACTCATGACAAGATTCTTGGAAATGAATGATGTACCAGTATAGCTCCACACACTCATAGAACAATATTGTCTGATTTTAGTTTTTAATGGCATGTGTTGTATCGATATAAAGCAAGTGCTTGTTGGATTGGTCTTGTTTTACTCCTCTCTTGTAAATTGATGTTCCAATTATTAAATACCAACTTAATGGCGCACACTTCTCCAAGTACCAATATGTTTCCGTGCAAGTGTAATCTAACAAGCGACTTATATGAATATTTACAATATCAAATTGGCTAGAACAATTAAAATAACAGTATCAAAAGTTATTGAGTGGAATAATTGATGTACTATCTTTTACTGTTAAAACATGTCTTATCAGTATCCGATTCGTAATGCAACTGAAACAGGAAGTAGATTAATACATCAAGGACTCAAATGACAATATACATTAGTTTCTCTTGAGTACTACTTACGACGCCTGATACATGGTCCAACAAAAAGGAGGGAAGAACTTGTATTTTGTAGTACGTAAACATATCAGAAGAAAAAAATATGAGGATGTAAAAAACTGTTTATCGATAGGGATAATCTTCTTTCTTTAACCCCATCAACTAGGTCAGGAAACAAAATGATTGATCAACTCAAAGTTCACGGTCTGTATCTTCATTTTCATCACCTACTGCCTTGTTGGAGCTGCTGCACAAATGTAGACAGTTATTACTCACTCACTGTATATGTGAAATCCTAAAAGATTTCTAACACATAACATGATAAAGGAACTATAGCCAAAACTAATTACCTTGTCCCCTTGCAGTAGTTGCTGAGATCTTCACATAATACCTTGGTTACATCTCCAACTTTGACGGATCCTTTCTTTATCAACTCTGCCAACTGTTGATTATGGGAAAACATTAGTGTAATAGGCAATAGTTCATTATTAGTTTAGTATAAAAGAGGATACGGTAGCTTTCAACCACGAGGAAGCATCATTGTTGTAGGAAAATCATTTTACCTCATCTTCTGTTTGCTCAAGTAACCTGGCGGCATAAACACATTGTTAACGTGTGATATTTAGAGTAGAATCAGAAGTGAAATAGAAATTTCACTGCAGCCAAGAGGTGTAAGTGGTTCCTCTCTTACCTTCCACAGAAGGATGACATAGCTTTTGAATGTGCTCGAGCTTCTTGCTTATCTATTAAGGAATTCAAGAAAAAAGGCAAAACATTAACATTGAAGATCTCTGTAAACTCTAATCCATAAAAACCAGGGATGATTTACTGAGGAAACCACATAATTAGTGTCTCTGATAGCTTATTCCTGTGCTCAATGCACTCATTATTTAAGAATTTCCAAGCTGTTAGAACATATCCCCAGGCTATCTATGTGTAAATGAAAGGAAATAATTTAAAAAGAAAATATCTCTAACTCGCCAACTAAGAACATGCTAGATCATCCCCACAACACAAATGGCAAGGTATAATGTTATTCACATGAATGTACATCATGTATGATTCGTAATTTGGCAGCTAGAACTATAATGAGTCTGGCTGAGGTTTGTGCTTCAAACAGAATGGGTGTGAGAGATATGAAAGTCTCATGTCCCCCAAAATACTCAAGTCCATCGACAATCCAAAGAGATGGACAAGCATATATATAGAGAATATGGTGCTCACTGACATTCAACTCTACAAGGCACGATACCCAAAAGTTGATTTGGCTGGAAGATAGCTGATGAAGGCCTTCCTGAGGTTTGACAGAAAACCAGGTAGTGGACCTTTGAAGAAATTTAAATTTTGACTCTAGACATTAGCAACATTAGCAATCCAGTTATAAAAATGAAAAAGTGTCACAATCAGGGGAAGAAATGAAGTCATGAGACATACTAGCCTTAAGAAGGTCCCAATCATTTACTTTGATCCAAGTGTTCGTGCTTGAATCCACCTAGCAGGAAAAAGGGAAAACCATTAGCATTAAAGTAACATTTCACTCAATTAATTATGAGCATAAAGTGTACGAAGCTTTTATTACTTCAAGAAAAGGCTACCTTCTCCAGTGTATAATCTTGCATCTTTTCACAGAGGTCGTCTAAGAGTTCAACAACTCGTAGCTCACTGGCTCTGCTCGAAGAAATAAATATAAGAAGTTACTAAAATCACACAAATATAAGACTTTTATACGCATGTCAACTTAACACCAGGGAAAAAGATTGTGCAACTGCAATCAGCAATATGGAATTCCTAGCGCTCTATGAGTGCTTACTCCTAGCAGCTCAAGGAATCTGGTCATCAGGGGAAGGGGGAATTAGAAGTGAGACAAGAAGGGAAAGAGGGAAAGTTATAAAAAAAAAAAAAAAAAAAAAAGGAGGAAAGAGACCAACCAATGATGTGTAATAATATAGAACAGTGAGAGGCCAATGTGAAATGAAAGGAATTATCAGACCCTTACATTTGGATCAGTGCTAACAGAGGAAGAATATGCGTGAGAACTTGCTTTTAGTATAATTAAAAAGAAAAAGCTTGATTGTAGTTCTAAGGACAAAGCTAGTAGCACAGAATATACCTAGGCTCCCCACCTACTCATCTTCTGGAACTTATAATATGAAATACTTATTGAGAACATCAAAGAATTGTGTTAAACTTGAGACCATTCTTCTCTTAGGTCTATTCTCTTTGAAAACAAGCTGATGCTTACCTTTTGTCAAAATAAAAAACATCTAATGACGTTAAGATTCAGATAATATCTTCCATACAACTAGTTTTTGTAAATGCAAAGGAGAACAAAGTTTTCCTGAGAATGAGGGAAGGGGAAGAAAAGTACAAACTTTGTACAAGTACATTTCCAAGAAAATGACAGATGCAATATGCTTAGAAAGAGTGGATATGGTATGAGCAAATAACAAACCAAGTAACTCCACAAAAGTAGATAGATCGATAAGCATGTTCAAACTGGAAGAAGGTATCTAAAATATAAGTTCCATCAGGTGAAGAAAACCCAAATTCTTTAACTCTTGAACCTGAAAGTTGATAGGATATAAAGAACTGTGTTTGAACTGTGAGCTACATTGGTTCTTAAATACAACTGGATAATAGATTTTGAAGTTGTAACAAAATGAAAAACAATAAAGCAAATAGGAACTGATGTAAGCAAAGACCTTATTAATCAATAAGGTGATCATTAATATTTGACCTGTAATCAATAAGTTTCCCTTCACGCTGACCTTTAGAATCCAGGCGATGTCTCATGTCTAAATGGTTTCTTGGCTTTTCCTGTAAAATACACATGTATTATCCCAGGAAATGCCCGTGAAAAATGTCAAAGAATAGATATGAAACTAACACTACTTTAAATAAGTTAAAATATGAAGCCAACTTGAACTAAAGATCTTTTACTTATGATGTATTGTCCACACCTAGTTATCAATTATTTTAGCACTAGGATTTTCTAGTATTAAAATAGAAAAATTCTATAAAACTATTGATACCACTATTAACTATAGCCTCTTTCTCAAGGAGTTGGCCATGTAAGTAACCCTGTATTTGATTCTTCCATCTTTTTTTAGAAGTTTGCTTGTATATAGTAAATTGCAGTTTCGAAAACCCAACTATATGATTAGTCACAGTAGCCAAGAAATAAGGATATTAGTGCATGCAACGTTTTATGAACAACTTCTCATCTCAAAAGTGAATCAAGTTTGGCTTTGGCACAACTTAATCAGTCTTATTTCACCATGACTAAGCAAAGGCTTATACTTAGACATAAGCTATTGAGATACAAGAATAAAGTAGTTCAAACATTTCAGAATGGAGAGCAACATATCATCTGTCTTCCAAAAGCATCAAATCTTGACTAGCATAACTTCAAACATTTCCATCTCCTTGTTAGGAGTAAATGTAATTCAATTCAGGTCATGACTCGATATCCAATTCTAAATTCATGCTAGAAGAAGCTAATATATCCATTTTAAACCTAGAGTCTGATTGCATCATGGCGTATTGTTAAAATGATTTCTTATTCTTCCTTTTTTACTTTCCTGATAAATTGAGTTGTGACAAACTTCTACAAGTTAAATACACAACAAAGAGAAAGATCACAAAAGCAACATGATTTTCTTACTTTGATTAGTCCATGCTCGAGCTCCTCCTGAGAATCATGAAAACATAGGAGTCAGATCCAAATCAGAGACAAGCACTACAAGTGAAATCAATTCTCAAGTATATTCAAATTTTTGCTTTCACAATATTTGTATTCCTAATGAACATACAACAACAATCAACTACTTCTCAATATCAAGCTAATCGGAGTCCACTAAATAAATCCTGTGTCCAATAATTTATCTTTAAAATTATAAAAATTATCTAAACTAGATCATTAAGCAGGAGGTAAGTTAGAGTGAATGTCTACAGATTTGCGTAAAATGAGCAAAAGAGAATGTAAATACTTACAGCAATGGCGGAGCACGCAGAACATTTATCTTCGACGCAGAGCGTAACTGGTAAAACAGATAAGAAAGCAATCGCAACAACCAAAATAGATCTCGTATACAGCTTAATCGCCATTGGCCGATTTCTCCGTCTTCGTGCGAACTTCTGCCGGTGCCGGAATCGCAGAAGCTGAGTCGAAGTATTTGAATGAGATACTTATTGAGAACATCAAAGAATTGTGTTAAACTTGAGACCATTCTTCTCTTAGGTCTATTCTCTTTGAAAACAAGCTGATGCTTACCTTTTGTCAAAATAAAAAACATCTAATGACGTTAAGATTCAGATAATATCTTCCATACAACTAGTTTCCCGTTTCCTTTGCCCTTTTTTCAATTTTAATATGTATGGAAGTAATGAATGAAAAAATGTGTTTACTTCGTGACAAATATAAAAAATGTGACGAGTTTATCCGACACTAAAAATATTAGTTATATAATATCGAAGTGAGTGACTACTTTATGAAAAATAGAAACTTTGAGGGGTAGAATCGTCAAAATGCTTATTTTTTTTTATATTTTAGATCATATTTTTATGGAAAAGTATATTAATGCTGAAACACGAAAAATTGAAATCTTGATTTTTTTTCCAATAACCCGAAAATTTTCATCTATAAAAATGCATATTTGTAAAATAACTCCAACGAGAAGAAAAAGAAAGCATTAAGAGACCCTCCAAGCGAGTCAAATAGTAATAATTTGAAGTACTTCTTTATGTACTATTTTGAAAATCCCTACGGCTCAAAGGCAGTGGCATGGTTAAGGGAACCCATCAAAGCCACCCTATAATGGCAACTATACAAACTCATTAATTTATTTATGAATTCAATAATAAAAATATATTGAATAGGATTCTACGATTGGTCCATGACCCCTGCCGAAGGCGTCCTTGGAATGATCTCGTACTTCATATGAGATGAAGATGATGGGGTC
The DNA here is from genome assembly GCA_000787875.1 of Solanum virginianum. Classification (NCBI taxonomy): domain Eukaryota; kingdom Viridiplantae; phylum Streptophyta; class Magnoliopsida; order Solanales; family Solanaceae; genus Solanum; species Solanum virginianum. The sequence continues at coordinate 37,648 of DF357392.1, read as the reverse complement.
GGTAACTCAATCACTTGCTAATGTTACTATTCAATTATATGATGTGTCCATACATTTGAATGTTCTTAAATATGTTTGATCATGACGATTCTAAATAAATATCTAGCTATTCAAATTAAATTACTCATATTTTAACTAATTCTTGGTTTATTATGATGATTAAGGTAAATTAGACATTTTAACCTTAATAATTCATAAGTAATATGAGAATATCAAAAAAAAAAAAAAGGTAATATAAGAATACGTTATCACTCAATATTTATTAGTATATATTATAAATATGAAAAATATATACTCCAATTTCAACAATGTGGATCCCATATGATTATCACCTTTGAATTTTAATCTTGTATTTATTTCTCTACACATTTATGATAAAGTGGGCTACTACTAACCTTTGTTGGTTAAGTGTCCTAATCACTTGCCCCTTGGGCAAATTGACAACATAAACCCAAACCCATAAACAAACTATAGATTGGATTTTGAAAAATGATTTTGCCATTGTTTTCTTCTTTTTGGTTGGCCCATTGATGTAAAATGATAACGGATAACGTGATTCTTGACATCAACTTGTTAGAGAAATTTCAGGAAAGTCTTATAATTGTTCTTTAAGCAATTTTGCTTAAAAATAGAGTTTAACTAATGTTTACGTGTCGTAAAGAATTTTTATACTTAAGACTTATTATTTTCACGAATTATACTATCAATGTGTTTTACTTATAAACTATAGAATGAAGGACCATTACAAAATTCTCTTTCATAATATCATAATGCAAAAATAGAATTTTTTTTACACTAATGATGTCTATAAGTTATGGTTTTAAGCTATGTATTAATACAGACTTCAAGCAAAATTAAATATACTATTTTTTTATTTCTCATTAGATATCGAATATTTATTTTGAGATAAATTTTATTCTAAATTCATGTTGAAAAAGATAAAATGCTTCTTAAGTAGGTTTTTGAATGACCAATTCAAGAATTAAAATCTCCTGTATTTTTTAAAAAGAATCAAAAGCTAAAAACTTATTCAACTAATTAGTGGCTAGGCACTTCCATAGCCAAACATTAAGGATCCCATAATAACCTTTTATGATTAACTAGCTACTAATAATAATTCACCGGCTAATTGTCCTAATCACTTGCCACCTAAAAAGAAATGAAAAGAAAAAATCAAAACCCTAAAACAAGAAAAAATACATTGGATTAAAAGTAGTATAATTAAATTCTAATATTTAAAATACTCTTTTTGTGGTAGGTGCATTTATTAAATTCAAAAATAATTGGCAATTGCACCTACTCATCCAATTGAATGGAGTTGGGTTTTTTTTTCTTCAATTTTAAGTTCCCTATTTTACTTCCATATAATTCATCATGAATTTTTGGATGCTCTTATCCAATGAAAACTTAATTTTGTCTCTTTTTTTCTTTTTTTTCCACAATTTTTTTTATTATTATTGAAATATCAATGTACAAAATTTCTAGGTCTCATTTTGGGAAATGCAAAGAAAAAAATTCAACCAAATGTTTAAAAAATGTTTTTATATTTCTAAATAGTGTCTCGAGCCAACAAATGCAGAGTACGGAATTAGTTGCATTTACATTTAATAGGGTGCACAAATTGAATTGGCTAAATCTATGCAACGATCAAAAAGGTAATTGATAAGATATGAGTTTTTAAATATAATATAAAATTTTTTATTGTAAATACAAGTTTTTTCTTATTTTACTTGTAACAGAGACAACAAGAGAAGAAAGCGATTTTGATGTCGAAACTTAAAAAATTAAGTTTATAAAGTTGTGTTTGATAAAATTTTACTTGATTTTCTTTTAAAGTTTTGTAAATGAAAATCTCAAAAATTCAAAAATTGATATACTTAAAAATATTCAAAGATTGAATTTTGGAACAACAACAACATACCGAAAGAAGGATAAAATGTACGTAAACTTTATTATTATCTCATAGAGATAGAAAAATTATTTTTAGAAAATTTTCATCTCAAAAAAGATTAAATTTTTGAAATATAATCAAATTTCATGATCAAACAAGTATTCAAAGATAAAATTTCAGAATCTATAATCATATAATCTATATTTTTCATTATATATACACTTAAATAGTTGAAGCCTATAGGAATATTCTTCATATAAATTTTAAATATTTATTAAAATTGACGTTCGATAAACGAAAAATATCACGTAAATAAAAGAGGGAGAATAAAACTTTAAAGAAAAAACAAAAGGCAGATGGCGCAGTGAATGTGGAAAAAAGAGAGAGGGGTCGCTCCTCTTCCTAACTTTACTAAATTCATTCCCAACCAACACCAATATATAATATCAAAAGTATAATAATAAAGAAAGTACACTACTTCCACTCTTTGGAATGATAATTAGCTTCTTACCTATTTTGATTACAACTTATGGGGTTTCCTTTTTAACATTCTTTCTTGGTTTTTTCACATTAGGACCATTTCATCTTTGTTGATACATTCTTGCTTCACTGAGCTTAAAAAGATGCTTTCTTTTATGATATGACAACAAGATCTCATTTGGGGTTCTGAGTTTTCTTCTTCATCTGTAGAAAAAATGAATCTTGATTCTTGATTGTGGATCCAATGGTCTGTGGAGCTCAAATGACTTAATTAAGGAGGTTTGTTTCCCTACCCTTGAATTTTACATGGTTTCTCTCCCTTTTCCTGTTTCCCCATCTAGGTATGTAACTAATGTTTCTGGTTTCTAGATTTGTTTGGCATAAAGTTTTGATCTTGTGAGCTCTACAGTCTGCTTTTTGCTCTTTTCATTCTATGTTCTTGACCTTATTTTGTCTTTGTGCTGTCTAAGCTTTTGGATTTGCTTTATCTGTTTTTTAGCTGCTGCTTGTCCTTTTTCTATGTTTTTGTCCTGGGGTGGGTGGGTGAATGGATTCTGATTATTGGAGATTCAATTGATTTTCTAGATTAAGGGATGGATACTGGAAAATATGAAGCTTGTTTTAATGTAAAAAGAGAGCAGAGGGTTTATTGGAAACAACCTGTCTATCTTTTTAAGGTAGGGGTAAGGTCTGCAAACACCCTCTCTAGACAAGAAGTAGGGATTACATTCGGTATGTTGTTGTTTTCAATGAAAAAAGAATGAAATTCAAAGAATATTGTTCATTCAACCAAAAATTTGTGTCTTTGGAGTATATAGGAGACCACCCTTTAGATTCCTAGTGGCTTTAATGAAAGAATGAGTCATATATTTCGGTCACTCTTGAAAGGGGGTATCTACATTCATTTGTTAGTACCTAGGACTAGGTGATACATTTTCTGGGGATTTTGTGCTTCTCTACTTTAAGGTGTGTGTGTGTTTGAGGAGTAATATTTGTCGTTGCTTCAAAAAAGTTTAAATTTCTGCAAACAAGATAGAAGAACAAAAAGGGTTTATTTTGGGGATCTAAAGAGGCTGCTCTATTTATTGGTCTTAGCCAGATACGATTTATTGAAACTAACATATTTGAAATGAGCGATTCATAAAAAGAAATCTTTTTGTGGGATTATGTGCGTTCTAGATTTACTTACGTTACCAATTGTCAATTCTTGGTCATTGTTATTGTGATTCATGTCAATTTGGATTTATATTTAGGTATAAATATTAACTTTTTTCGTTCTCCTTTCAAACAAAGAAAAATGATTGTCTGATGTTGGGGCTTCGTGTATCTTTGAAGAAGTATCTAGGACTTAAATTTCCAACAACTTGTCAATTTATGCGACAAACATGTAAGATATTGCTTTTGTCTTTTTAAATACTGTTGTAGGATGATAAGATGACATCAGAAGGATTAACAGTAGAAGAATCTCTTCAACAAGATTTGGAGTCTTTAAGTGTGTCTAAAAGGTTAGTAAGAAGTGTGAGCCAAAAGTTGAAAAAGAAGAACCATAGAAGTGGAGGAGAAGAAGAGGATGACAGCAAGGGTGTTTCATTGAGATGTCTATCGCTATATGGCAGAGGGGGTGGTTGCAAAGTGGTTGCTGACACCGGTGACGACTTAGGGGATTCATGCGGTAGAAGAAGGTCAAATGCCAGTGAGGAAGGCAAAGGGTACAACCCGATATGTGGAAATGAAGAAACTTCAGTAGATTGCTTCTCTTATGGGATGAGGGAAAAGTTCTGGAGGAGGACTAATAGGAAATCTCTAGAGCTCGAAACAGCGCTCCAGAACAAAAGCATGAATGTGTTTTTGCCAGATGATATCCTTGAAATGTGCTTATTGAGGCTTCCATTTATAAGTCTTGTGAATGCTAGGATGGTGTGCAAGAAATGGAGAAACTTGACAATGACACCTCGTTTCTGGCGAATGAGGCAGGAAGGATCATTCCAGAGTCCATGGTTATTTCTTTTTGGTGTTGTAAAAGAAGGTTGTTGCTCTGCAGAAATACATGCATTTGATGTTTCCTTCAACCAATGGCACAAAATGAATTCTGAAGTTTTGAAAGGGCGGTTTTTATTCTCTGTTACTGGTATTCATGATGATGTTTACGTTGTTGGAGGCTGTTCTAGCCTTGCTAACTTTGGGAAGGTTGACAAGAGCTCATTCAAGACACATAAAAGCATGCTCGTTTTTAGTCCATTGATGAGAACATGGCGTAAAGCTGCCCCTATGAAGCATGCTAGATCGTCCCCTATTTTAGGAAATTATGAGATCAGTTCAGATTGTTTAATTATTAGGAATCAACAAACTCGAGGAGACAGAAGATTTTACCGTCCAAGAGTTGGTGGTGTATCAGATGTTTATGAAGATCCTCATAGACTTTCAGTGAGACGCCAATTTCGACATTCTCTAGATGAGAATGAGGTTACATTCTTACCCAACGTGAAACCATACAAGTTTGTCAAACAAAAAAGCGAACACTCAAATAAAGATCAAAGACGCTTTCTCTTGATTGCTGTAGGAGGTCTTGGGTGCTGGGATGAGCCTCTGGACTCGGGGGAAATTTATGATTCCGTGTCAAATAAATGGACAGAGATCCAGAGGCTTCCTGTAGATTTCGGAATAGCTTGTTCAGGGGTCGTGTGCAATGGGTTGTTTTATGTTTATTCAGAAACTGATAAGCTCGCAGCATATGACGTTGAGAAGGGCTATTGGGTTAGAATCCAAACTAGTCCATTCCCTACCCGAGTTCATGAATACCACCCTAAACTTATATGCTGCAACAGTCGTCTATTCATGCTCTCCGTCTCCTGGTGTGAAGGGGAAGGTCAGATTGGCAGGAGAAACAAAGCAGTAAGGAAACTCTGGGAGCTTGATCTTATGTCTCTCACTTGGAGAGAAGTGTCGATACATCCAGATGCCCCAATGGATTGGAATGCTGCATTTATAGCTGATAATAACTCTATATTTGGAGTCGAAATGTTCAAAATATTCGGGCAGGTGCTAGACTTCTTGACCGTTGGAGATGTATCCGATGCTGGAATAAACTGGAGCCATATCTCAAGGAACCGTCTCGCGCAAGAATTGGATGCTGCTTCTTGCTTGATGAAATCCATGGCAGTACTGCATTTATAACTGATCAAGAAGTCCAGCTAGTCACAATATATGTGCGGTCATTTTTCTCTCTCATATATTCTTTTGTTATGGACAGTCTTTACCATTTGTTGGACGTTTGATGCTGTTTAACTTAATCTATATTCTTGTTTATTTCATTGTTATTCCCATTTGTTCTATTGATGTGATGCAGATCATTCATTTGTTCTGTAATTTATCTTTTGAGCAGTGAAATAATAAACTCTCTGGTTTTTAAGGTTCTCTCATGTTATGCCTAGCATAAATGGTATGGCCATTCAAAGATTATCATGATGTTATAGGTTCTACTATCCTTTAGAATGAATGGCAACCAGGGCACTAAAGCTTCCCTACGTGCAGGATTCGGACCACAAGGGTTATCGTACGCAACCTTATACAACATTTTTGCAAGAGCTAATTTCCATAGCTCATAGTCATGACTTCCTAAAATATCAGTTATTTCATTCCCGTTAGTTGAAAGGGCATATGTAAGCCATTTGTGTAACAAGAATAGGCCTTTTTAAAAACAATCCCATCGCTGCCAGGCCACCCGTGCCTCTTTCCAGGCACGTTGCGGACTCGCTTGTATGATTTTTCAGGAAACTTGTGCCGAAGCCCTCTGTAGCGCAAGAATCTGTGGGCTAACACTCACAGAGAACTGCCGAAATCACCTAGTTCCTGTTAGCCCATAAAAAACCTACCAGGCATCCCCCATCGACGCTGAGCTACTTGGGCCTCTTGCCAGGCTCGTTGCGGACCCACTCATCTAATTTTTTGGAAAAGTTGCGCCAGAGCCTTCTGCAGTGCCAGAATCTGTGGGCTAACACCCACAGAAAACTGCCAAAATCGTCTGCTTCCTATTCCTGGGCCCATAAAATCCTACCAGGCATCCCCCGTCGCCACCGGGTTATCTGGGCCTTTTGTTGGGCTTGTTGTGGACTCACTCCTATGATTTTTCAGGAAAGTTGCGTCGGAGCCCTTTGCAGCGCAAGAATCCGTAGGCTAACACCCACAAAAAACTGCCGAAATCGCCTGTCTCCTGTTCCTTGGCCCATAGAATCCTACTAGGAGTCCCCCGCCGCCGTCGGGCTACCTTGGTGTCTTTTGTCACGCTCGTTGCGGACCCACTCGTATGATACTTCAGGAAAGTTACGTCAGACCCCCTGCAATGCCAGAATCCGTGGAATAACAACTATAGAAAACTGCCGAAATCGATTATTTTTTGTTCCTTGGCCCATAAAATCCTACCAGGCGTCCCCCGCCATAGTTGGGCCACTTAGGCCTTTTGTCGGACTTGTTGTGGATCCACTCGAATTACTTTTAAGGAAAGTTGCATCGGAGCCCCCCCCCCTAATGCCAGAATCTGCGGGCTAACACCTACAGAAAACTGTCGAAATCGCCTTTTTCGTGTTCATTGGCCCATAAAATCCTACCAGGCGTTCCCTACCTCTGTCGAGCCACCTCGACCTCTTTTCGGGCTCATTGCGGATCCACTAATGTGATTTTTTGGGAAAGCTACGCCGGAGCCCCCTGCAGCGCCAGAATTCGTGGGCTAACATCCACAGAAAGTTGCTGAAATCGTCTGCTTCTTGTTCTTTGGCCCATAAAATCCTACCAGGCATGCCCGGCCGCCGCCAGGCCACTGGACCTCTTGTTGGGCTCGTTGCAGACCCACTTGTATGATTTTTTAGGAAAGTTGCGTCGGACCCTTTGCAGCACTAGAATCCGTGGGCTAACACCCACAGAAAACTACCAAAATTGTCTGTTTCCTATTCCTTGGATTAAAAAATCCTACCAGACGTCCCACGCTGCCGCGGGGCCAGCTAGGCCTCTTGTCGACTGGTTGCAGACTCACTCGTATGATTTTTCGAGAAAGTTGCTCCGGAGCCCCTGCAACGCCAGAATTCGTGGACCACCACCCATCGAAAACTGCCGAAATCGCCTATTTTCTTTTCCTTGGCCCATCAAATTATTCCAGGCATCCCCCACCGCCACCGGGCCACTTGAGCCTCTTGGAAGGCTCGTTGCGAACGCACTCGTATAATTTTTTGGGAAAGTTGCGCCGGAGCCCCCTGCAGCGCCAGAATCTGTGGGCTAACAACCATAGAAAATAGTGAAAATCGCTTGTTTCCTGTTCCTTGGCCCATAAAATCCTACTTGGCATCCCTCATCGCCGCCGGGCCATCTGGTCCTCTTATCGGGCTCAATGCGGACCTATTCGTATGTTTTTTCAAGAAAGTTGCATCGGAGCCGCCTGCAGCGCCAACATCCATAGGCGAACACTCACAGAAAATTACCGAAATCGTCTGTTTCCTGTTCCTTGGCCCACAAAATCTTATCAGGTGTCACCCGTTGCAGGCGGGCCACCTTTGCCTCTAATTAGGCTCGTTGAGGACCCACTCATATGATTTTCCGGTAAAGATGCATCGGACCCCCCTGCAGCACCAGAATCTGTGGGATAACACCCACAGAAAACTATCAAAATTGCATATTTCGTATTCCTTGGCCCATAAAATCATACCGGGGTCCCCCGCTACCGCCGAGCCACTTGGGACTCTTGCCGGGCTCATTGCGGATCACTTACATAATTTTTTGAGAAAGTTGCGTCGGATCCTCCTGCAGCGCCAGAATTCGTAGGCTAACACCTACAGAAAACAAATGAAATCTCCTACTTCCTTTTCCTTGGCCCATAAAATAATACCAGACATCCCCCACGGCCACCGGGCCATCTGGGCCTTTTGTCAGGCTCGTTGCGGATGCACTCGTATGATTTTTTGGGAAAGTTGCGTCGGAGCACCCTGCAACGTCAAAACCCGTGGGCTAACACCCACAGAAAATAGCAGAAATCGTTTATTTCCTGCTCCTTAGCCCATAAAATAATATCAGGCATCCCCCACCGCCACCGGGCCACCTAGGCCTCTTGCCAGGCTCATTGCGGATGCACTCATATGATTTTTTTGGGAAAGTAGCGCCGGAGCTCCCTGCAGCACCAAAATCTGTGGGCTAACACCTATAGAAAACTGCAGAAATCGCCTGTTTCCTGTTCCATGGCCTATAAAATCCTACCTGGCGTCCCCCGTCGTCGCCGAGCAACCTTGTCCTCTTGTCGGGCTCGTTGCGGACCTACTCGTATAATTTTTCAGAAATTTTGTGCCGGACCCCCATGCAGCCCCAAAATCCGTGGGCTAACACCCACAGAAAACTGCAGAAATTGCCTGTTTCCTGTTCCTTAGCCCATAAAATCCTATCAGGTCTCTACCAACGCCGCCGGGCCACCTGGGCCTCTTGCCGGGCTAGTTGCGGACCAACCCGTATAATATTTTGGGAATCTTGCATCGGACCCCCATGCAGCCCCAGAATCCGTAGGCTAACACCTACAGAAAACTGTCGAAATCGCCTGTTTCCTGTTTCTTAGCCCATAAAATCTTATCAAGCCTCCGCCAATACCGTCGAGCTACCTCAGCCTCTTATGGGGATCGTTGCGGACTCACTTATATTATTTTATAGGAATCTTGCGACGGAACCCCATGCAGCCCCAAAATCCATAGCCAACACCTATAGAAAACTGCTGAAATCACCTGTTACATGTTCTTTGGCCCATAAAATTCTACCAGGCCTCCACCAATGCCGTCGGGCCACCTGGTCCTCTTACCAGGCTCGTTGCGAACCCACCCATATTATTTTTTAGGAATCTTGCGGCGGACCCCTATGCAACCCCAAAATTCGTGGGCTAACACCCACAGAAAACTGCTGAAATCGTCTGTTTCATGTTCCTTGGCCTATATGAGTTTTTGGAATATTGCGCCAGACCCTCATGCAGCCCCAAAATCTGGGGGCTAACACCCATAGAAAACGACCAAAAATGCCTGTTTCCTGTTCCTTGACCCATAAAGTCCTACCAAGCCTCCGTCAGCGCCGCCGGGCCACCTGAGCCTCTTGACGGGCTCGTTGCGGACCCACCCATATGATTTTACGGGAATCTTTCGTCGGACCCCATGCAGCCCCAAAATTCGTGGGATAACACCCACAGAAAATGGTCAAAATTGCCTATTTCCTATTTTTTGGCCCATAAAATCCTACCAATCCTCCGCCAACGCCGCCGAGCCACCTGGGCCTCTTGTCGGGTTCGTTGCGAACACACCCGTATAATTTTTTGGGAAACTTGAGCTCGACTCCCATGCAACCCTAAAATTCGTGGGCTAACACCCACAGAATACGACCGAAATCGCCAGTTTCCTATTCATTGGCCCATAAAATCCTACCAGGCCTCCGCCAACACCGCCGGGCAACCTAGGCCTCTTGCCAGGCTCGTTTCGGACCCACCCGTATGAGTTTTTGAGAATCTTGCGCCGGACCCCTATGTAGCTCTAAAATCCGTGGCTAACACCCACAGAAAACTGCTGAAATCATTAGTTTCCTGTTCCTTAGCCCATAAAATCCTACCAGGCCTCTGTCAACGTTGTCGGGCCACCCGGGCTTCTTGCCAGACTCGTTGCGGACCCACACATATAAGTTTTCAAGAATCTTGCGTTGGACCCCATGCAGCCCAAAATCTGTGGGTTAACACGCTTAGAAAACTGTCGAAATCGCATGTTTCCATTTCCTTGGCCTATAAAATTCTACCAGGCCTTCGCCAACACCGTCGGGCCACGTAAACCTCTTGCCGCGCTCATTGCAGACCTACCCGTTTGAGTTTTTAGGAATCTTGCATCGGACCCCCATACAGTCCCAAAATTCGTGGGCTAACACCCACAGAAAACTGTCGAAATTGCTTGTTTCTTATTTTTTGGCCCATAAAATCCTACCAGGCCTCCGTCAATACCGTCGGGCCACCTGGGCCTCTTGCCGAACTCGTTGCAGACCAACCCATATGATTTTTCAAGAATCTTACATCGGACTCCCATGCAGCCCCAAAATTCGTGGGCTAACACCCACAAAAAATTGCTGAAATCTCCAGTTTCCTGTTCCTTGCCTCATAAAATCCTACTAGACCTCTGCCAATGCCGCCAGGTCACCCGGCCTCTTGCCAGGCTCATTGCGAATCCACCCATATAATTTTTCAAAAATCTTGTGTTGGACCCCATGCAACCCTAAAATCTGTGAGCTCACACCCACAGAAAACTGCCGAAATTACCTGTTTTCTATTCTTGGCCCACAAAATTCTACCAGGCCTCCGCCAACGTTGCCGGTCCACCTGGGCCTCTTGTCAGGCTCGTTACGGACCCACCTGTATGATTTTTTGGGAACTTGCGCAGGATCCCCATGCAGCCTCAGAATCTGTGGGCTAATACCCACACAAAACTGCCGAAATTGCCTGTTTCCTGTTCTTTGGCCCATAAAATCCTACCAGGCTTCCGCCAACGCCGCCGGGTCACCTGGGCCTCTTGCCGAGCTTGTTGCGGACCCACCCGTATGATTTTTTTGAGAATTTTGCGTCGGAGCCCCATGCATCCCCAGAATCCGTGGGCTAACACCTATAGAAAATTTTTGAAATCGCATGTTTCCTGTTCCTTGGCCCATAAAATTCTATCAGGCCACGGATTCTGGCGCTGCAGGGGGCTCCGACATAATATTCCCAAAAAATCATACGAGTGGGTCCGGAACAAGCCCAGGAAGAGGCCTAGGTTGCCCGGCGGCGGTGAGGGATGCCTAGTAAAGGCGATTTCGAGTTTTCTGTGGGTATTAGCCCACAGATTCTGGCGTTGCAGGGGGCTCCGGTGTAATTTTCCTAAAAAATCATATGAGTAGCTCCGCAACATGCCCGGGAAGAGGCCCAGGTGGCCCGAAGGCAGCGGGTAGGATTTTATAGGCCAAAAAATAGGAAATAAGCGATTTCAACAATTTTTCATGGTTGTTAGCCCACAGATTCTAGCGCTACAGGGGGATCTGGCGCAACTTTCGTGAAAAATCATACCAGTTCGGCAAGAGGTCCAGGTGGCCCAGCGGTGGCGGGGGACGCCCTTTAGGATTTTATGAGCCAAAGAACAGAAAACAGACGATTATGCCTGGTAGGATTTTATGGGCCAATGACAAGAAATAGGCGATTTCGACAGTTTTCTGTGGATGTTAACTCGCGAATTCTGGCTCTACAGGGGGTTCGATGCAACTTTCCCAAAAAACTATACGAGTGGATCCGTAATGAGCCCAGCAAGACACCCAGGTGGCCCAATGACGGCAGGGGACGCCTGATAGGATTTTATGAGCTAAGGAACAAGAAATAATTTTGGTTTGTATATTCATAATGATACCATGAGCGTTTTAGGGTGATTTCGGCAGTTTGATGTGGATGTTAGTCAATGGATTTTGGCTCTGCAGGGGTCTCCGACGTAACTTTCTCGAAAAATCATACGAGTGGGTCCGTAACGTGTCCAGCAAAAGCCCCAGGTAAACCAGCGATGGCAGGGGATGCCTTGATGGATTTTATGGGCCAAGGGACAGGAAACATGCAATTTCAGTAGTTTTCTGTTGATGTTAGCCCACGCTGCAAGGGACTCTGGCACTGCAGCGGACTCTGGTGCAACTTTCCAAAAAGATCATACGAGTGGGTCCGCAACTAGCCCCATAAGAGGCCCATGTGGCCCAGCGGTTGTGAGGGCGCCTCGTAGGATTTTATTGCCTAAGGAATAGGAAACAAGTGATTTCAACAGTTTTCTGTGGGTGTTAGCCCGCGAATTCTAGCGCTGCAGGGGGCTTTGGTGCAACTTTCCTGAAAAATATACGAGTAGGTTCGCAACGAATCGAGCAAGAGGACCAGGTGGCTCGGCTGCAGCTGGGGACGCCTGGTAGGAGTTTATGGACCAAGTAATAGGAAACATGCGGTTTCGGCAGTTTTCTATGGGTGTTAGCCCTCGGATTCTGGAGCTACAAGGGAGTCCGACACAATTTTTTTGATAAATCATACGAGTGAGTGCGCAACGAGCCCGGCAAGAGGCCTAGGTGGCCCGGTGCCGTCGAAGGACGCCTGGTAGGAGTTTATAGGCCAAGTAATAGGAAACAAGAGGTTTCGACAGTCTGTCGAAATCGCATGTTTCCATTTCCTTGGCCTATAAAATTCTACCAGGCCTTCGCCAACACCGTCGGGCCACGTAAACCTCTTGCCGCGCTCATTGCAGACCTACCCGTTTGAGTTTTTAGGAATCTTGCATCGGACCCCCATACAGTCCAGTTTTCTGTGGGTGTTAACCCTCGAATTCTGGCGCTACAAGGGGGTCCGATACAACTTTTTCAATAAATCATATGAATGGATCCGCAACGAGCCCGGTAAGAGGCCTAGGTAGCTAGACGACGGCAGGGGACGCCTGGTAGGACTTTATGGGCCAAGGAAAAGGAAACAAGCGATTTCGACAGTTTTGTGTGGGTGTTAGCCCATGGATTCTGGCGCTGCAGGGGGTTTCGTCGTAACTTTCCTAAAAAATCATACAAGTAGGTCTGCAACGAGTCCGACAAGAGGCCCAAGTGGCCACGCGGCAGCGGGGGATGCTTGGTTGGAGTTTATGGGCCAAGGAACAGGAAACATGCGATTTCAACATTTTCTATAGGTGTTAGCCTCAGCATCTGGCTCTACAAGGGGGTCCAGCACAACTTTCCCAAAAAAATCATACGAGTGGGTCCGTAACGAGCCCGGCAAGAGGCGCAGGTGGCCTGACTGCAGCGGGAAATGCTTAGTAGGGTTTTATGGGCCAAGGAACAGGAAATAGACAATTTCGACAGTTTTCTGTGGGTATTAGCCCATGAAATTCTGGCGTTGCAGGGGGCTCCGGCGCAACTTTCTAGAATAATCATACAAGTGGATCCGCAGCGTGCCCGGCAAAAGGCCCAGGTAGCCCGGCGGCGGCGGCGGCGGCAGGGGATGCCTGGTAGGATTTTATGGACCAAGAAAAAGGAAACAGGCAATTTCGACAATTTTCTGTGAGCCCACGAATTCTGACGTTGCAGGAGACTCTGACGCAACTTTTCTGAAAAATCATACGAGTGGATCTACAACGAACCCAGCAAGAGGACTAGGTGGCACGATGGCGGCACGAGATGCCATGAATTGTCTGTTTCCTATTTCTTAACCCATAAAATCCTACCAGGCTCATGGAGAATATATTTGCTCTGAATGACATCCAATTTTTAAAAAAAAAATAGAGCATATATTTGCTTTGAATCACATACTACACGAATTGATCATTACTAAATTCTAATTTCAATGATTTCCGCATAAAATTGAGAAAAAAGGCAAATGAATTCAAGTAAAGTTAAATTTACTGCCGATAATTTTGGAACAAAAGGAACTTCAAATAAACTGACTCAGATCATAGTGTAATTTCTTTTATGGTTCGGTAATAACTCATAATGTTTGAATAATAATACATTTTACAACAATAAATCTTACATCAACTTCTAGAGAAGAATATAATCTTGTGAAGAAAATAGAATGAATAGACATGAAAAAAGTTGAACACTGGGAAAGTGGCATAGGGGTAGAAGAAAGAATTCAAAACAATCTCTATGAAGAAGAAAAGAAAATACTATTTACCTGCTCCATACAACAACAGACTGATTCATCTAAGAAACTCAGTAGTGGAAATGGCCACAATTTCCACGTAAACAGCTCAACAGATATCAGCCCGTGTTAGGGAATACCCCAGAGAAGTTTGGAATTCTGTCGACATGCTTCAGTGCTCGCTCAGCAATCTGTCGTGTCCTATAATCACCATGTTGAAAAGCATCTACGAGAGCTGTGCTCACGTTTGGATCACTAGAGACCTCATAGGCGATATCCTCTGTACGGAGTAATCTTTCAACTGCCCAAACAGCTCTTCTGCGCAGAGCCTCAGTCCGCTTCTCAAGCAACACAAGTAGTATAGGCTTGATTCCTTCAGCCTCACACAATTCATGGACACCTTGTTCAATATCAACTCCATCATCTAACAAAGTGCATACAGCTGCAAGTGATGCCTCAACGACCTTTTCATTTGTGTGGTCAAGAAGTGCCACCAATTTGTCCACGGCTTGTCCTTCCAAGAGACAGAAGGTGTCCCTCAGAGAGCATGTCCCACGATGGACCTTACACAATCCTGTTATAACAGGTGGTTTGCTCAAACAAGGGAAGATCGAGACACAAAAACCTGGCTTTGGTAACAGGGGCAATTTGGTCAAGTTTTTGGATTCTTGAGATAAGTTCTCCAAAGCCATGGCGGAAACCATCTGCACATTGTCAAGTCCATTTGTCTGCAGAAGTTCAATGAAGAGGGCAGCAACACTCTGTTCACGACAAAGTGCAACAGCATCAGGCTCATCATTTAAAACAAATGTGATCCTTGAGAGAACCTTCACGAGCCCTTCTAGATAAGGTGTAACAAAGCGACTCCCTCTTATCCCTCCTTGTCGGATACTGACAATCCTGGAGATTGCCAGCTGGAAAGCACCTTCATCTAGCATTTGCCTTGTAAGTCCCCTATCTCTTTCAGGGAGATCAGCTAAAAGTCCAACTGCTGCAGCTTGCTCCTCAGTTATACCAGTATTTTCTGATATGACTTTAATTAGACTACCAAGCTGACCTGATGTACCACGTAAGCAACGAGCAAGTTCTTGACCCATGTGTGGAGAGAGGTTCCGCAGAAGCTTTATTGAAGCTACTCGAAGATCTTTCTGTGGAGCCTCAATAAACTGAACCAAACTAATAGTAGCAGCTGAGCTTTTAATGGCAGAAACAACATTAAAAACAGTTGTGGGAGAACTCGTGAGTCCAAAAAGAACCTGGAGAAGCTTGCATTCTATTGCAGGACCAGTGTTGCTAATAAGATGTAGAAAGTTGTGAACTATGTCCTCTGAGACTAGAGTCTGATGTTCAGATCCAACCGGAACTGAATCAAAATCATAACCAGTGTTGACGATATTTGCAAGAATTGTGGCAGAGACCTCTTTCAGTTTCATCGGCAGTTGGTTGGCCCCAACAAAGAATAGATCTTTGACGAGAGGGGGAAGTATACCCGCCTCTATGAGGATCTTGGCACTAGACTCGTCAGACGAGATTTGATTTAGAGATTTTAGAGCAGCCTCCCTGGATGACATATTACCATGTCTCATGATGCTGATCAGTGATGAACCAACAGTTCTAGCCACCAACACTTTCACATCATTATTAAGAACCAGCTCACCAAGGAAAGCAGCCATGGAGAGTTTGGTCTCTGACGATCCTGGAAAAATTGATGGGACAAAAAAATTAACTTGGAAGATGTTGAATGAAAAGAAAATGGTTTTGCTCAAAGAGACATAATCAGTGTAAGGAAAACAATAGCTCAAGTATGGTAAATGCGGGAAATTGTTCCCAAATGTTCATGGGTGATGAGTTTGTGCACATCCACTTAGCTCAAACACAGAGCATGAAGTGATCAGTTAAGTGCGTACAAGTCTGAAGAAGAAAATTTTAGAATGGAACAGCCAACAGTATGTGACGTTTTGGTTAACTGAAAAGACAACAGAAGAAGGGTGCAGTGCAGTCCAACCCAACCCACCCCAAGATCCCACCAGCAAAAAAGCCACTAAACACACAAAACTAGATACACACATGTCTGTGAGCAAGTGCCCGCATGTGTATGTGGAAGTTCCTGCTAGTTTATGAGAAACAAATTGATAAGCCTTCACTACTGGATCTCTTACCAAATGATTCCTTAGTAAGTACTTAAAGAAAAGATCTTGTACATAAAAGGAATTATGCTAACCTACCCCATTACGGAGTTGCAAAGTAGACTGAAACCACTGATTAAACTCTTGATAAGGAACCCTCTCTTTCTACCCCTGCATGTCCTCTATTCCGCATGCGTGAGAGAGGGAGTGAGTAGAATATGGCAAACTTGTACTATTTGCATAATCAATAATAAACTTGTAATATTTGTGTAATCAAGACTATATAGTCAGATATGACACCCCCAAAAGCATGTCAAAAGAAAGAGGTGTAGCCAAGACAGTTTACACTGTTAGACAAAGAGTTGGACGAAATCAAAGAGAATAAAAAACAAATATCAAAATACTTGATAAGTTCATGAAGGAGGACGAAAAAATCCTACATGATAATCAAGATAGTTGCTATGAATTTCAGAAGCAAGGCAAGTATTCCAGGAAAAAGTTATTACCAGAGTCTGATGAAGAAAAATAGGAGGATTTTTCATAGATTTGGGATCTCCTCTAATCTATGTTTTATGATGGTTTATATGGCTCTACAGAATGATAATGAGAAAAACAGTAACTACCATGTGTTTAAGAAGAGTTCCAAGAAGCATCGAATTTTCACCAACAGGCCTACTAGGATGGGGGAGGGACTAGCAACAGTCTTCAGGTACATCAGTTACCTGACTGTTTAACTACGAATGTTTTAAGTCAAGACTAGGGAAAAGGAAAAGGATGCTACATAATGAAGTGAATTAAGAAAAGGAGGGAACCAATGCTAAATAAAAAGTTTCACGTGAAGAAACCTCAACTGGCAGGGTAAAGGAAAAGGAAGAAAGGATGTAGGAACATCTTATTGATCGACAATGTCTAAACTTGAGACCCAAGAATAGCTGATGCATAAATGAAGATGGAAACTTTCATGAAAAACTCCACAAAGTCATTTTAATAGTTCATTGTTACTGCAGTAAAATGCTATTGTGCTGAATTTTGTAGCAGTCCTATACGGTTGGTGTTATCAGGTAGGTCATATTAAATTTAGGTAACCTTTCCATTAGTTGCTTCCTTGTTTAAAACATGTTATTTTCTAGTTCCTTTAATCACTGATTCACGGTCATTAGGAGTTCTAGATTGTTATTGATCAGGACTGTTAAGAATCCTTTTTTCTACAAATAGAACTGTGTTTCAGCTTTCTAATGCATTCAACCAGTATTCTTAATGATGCTTCGCCTTTTGGCTTTCATATTCTGTCTAGAACTTCTAGGGTAAACTTTCCCTTTATTTCTATTAATAAATATTAAATATGGTTTAGACATGCTTTGAAGTAAAGAACTTCCTACACACTCCCATATCATCAAAACCCCTCATTGTGTATGGTGTACGATACTTACTAGAATAATAACAAAAGGTAAAATATGTTGCCTAAGAAGTTTATTTGAGCGTAAGGTTTGCGTATATCCTACCCTCCCCATACCTCACATGTGGGATTACGCTGGGTATTCTGTTATTATCGTTGTCGTATTTGAGTGTTCTGTTGATTGTCCACTGTATGTCAAACTTCTATCCACACTGAAACAGTATCTTCAGACTTAATTATTTTGAGATGTTGTTTCAACAACAAAAGGCATAGAGAAAAAATAGAAGACTACAATATAATACAACACAAAAGTTGTCTCCATCTGTTGAAGTTTGGCCCAAGATCCATTTCATTTAGAATGGTATCAGAGCCAGGCCACCTGATCTTAGCCCATGGATAGATTGTTCATGCATCCAGTAGACCAGTACTATTTGTGGGCTTGTGGGTGTGGGGGTGGGGGTGCGGGTGGGGCCATTTGATGGATGAAATCCCACCTAGTTTTGGGGATGAGTTATCCCTATGATCCATTTCATTCAACAATCAATTGGAACAAATAAACATTTAGAGTATTACAGAGAGGAACAAGAGATGGAGACTCAGACATCAGGCAAAGGTAAAGTACCTTCAAGTAGTAGATTTAATAGCGGTTGCAGCCGGCCATTTTCTGCCATTTGTTTTACGTTATTCTCACACTTCTCCAGATTCTCTAGCGTTTGCTCAGCCTTCTCAACAGACACAAGATTCTCAGATTGGCTGCTAGCCATCCCAACCAGAATCAGAATGGCCCCATTAACTGAACCAATCTTTGCGCATAAATTTTTAGATTTGGATAGCTCATACAGCAAAGAAATGGCTGCCTCCCTTTCTTTGGATTGTTCATTTGATAAGAATTTGACAATTGTGCGTACATTGTCACCTTCAGCCATTATTTCCTGTAAGAAAAGAGCAGGGCATATAATGAAAGAAAAGAAATTAATAAGGGAAAACATAAGCAATAGGAACAATCAACATCATAAAACAGACTTTAGTAACAATATAAATATCATTTTACCGAAGTTCTACAACCTTATTGTCATCGTCGTCCTCTACCACAACTAGAAGCGTTTCAAGAGCTTTACATCGAACTCTGCGGCTGCTGAATTTTAACATGTCTACAATCATGGGTATGAGCTCTGCATTTCGGATAACATGTTTGTTGGCGCGACTTTTTTGACAAAGGTGCTGAACAAACTTTAAAGCCTGCACAATATCACCCTCCCCACTACCCATAGATAATGATCTGCGAGCCATATCAATTTGTGCAGCTTCATTCCTTGCATTCCATTCTTCAATGGTATTTCGTAGGGCTATACTTGGATTCAGCTCCGTGCTTTTCAGTTCTCTATGTGTTAAAGGGCAAATAGGCTTTCTTCCACTATCCCTACATTCCTTGAACCATTTCTCAATAGCTTCCCTCTCAAAAGTCATGCCATTTTCCAGAGTAACGGGATCTTGCATTACTTGTTTGGTCAAAGGACATATGAATGCATCATAAATTGGTTCTATGTGCAGTCTCTCGAGATGATAACTCTCCTCGGACGGGCTACCAGGATCATGATTCCCATCCCAGCTTTCAGCCATTAAAGCTTCGTACCTGTCAACACATCTAACATAACTTTAGATCCCGGCACAGAATCTCAAACAAATGATGCACTACACATAGCCCAACCTCTTGAGCAAGAATTCACTCCCATTAATATGAAATAGCTGCCATGATGTGATTGAAAAAGCTAACTTAAAACTTGTGAGGTAATACGTCCCTTATCCATTTTTCTAGAGTTAAAAGCAAAACAACACAACCCCAAAAAAGAAAACAAGAACTTAGGGAGAAAAAGATTATCCAAAATACAAAAAGCGACTTCATAGGATGCCACACAATACTAAGTGATTGTCCACTTAAAGGAATTCTTTTATTCGCTTGCTTTCATTACTCTCCTTTGATACTATACACCAAAAAACCATGCTTTCTGTATCTACAAAATTATGTCTTGGAAAATGTGACCAAAACAAAACAAGAGAAATTACAACTAGCACTTCTTTAATCAAAGATCATAATTACAGTGACCCAAACGAATGATGAACATTTTAAAACCAAAAAAAAATCACTGATCAAACTGCAATCACTTAAGTCAATATAAACCAAAACCATTTGAACCCCAATTCAAACAAGCAAAAAGGAGAAAAAGAAAACACAAACTTCTTGGGCTTGTAAGAAAACTAGAAATGAATTAAATTTTTCACAAGTTAGCTGAAAAAGTTCATACCTTTATGAAAAAAGACTCTCTTACTCAGCCCACAAGACTCAAAGGGAATTTATGAAATCAAGTCTTCAACAAAACCCAAGGATGAAATTGAGCAGAATTCAGATTCTTCCATGAATCTTGAATTAGGGTTTGAATAGGGCCATGGGTGGTGGTTGGTTGGGGGTTGGGGGGGTGAAGAAGAAGGAAGGAAGGACAAAGAGCTGGCAGCAGGGGTTTAGATGAATACAAACAAATTGGAAAATTACAAATTGTGATTTTCTAATACGTAGTTGGGTGATATTTTAATATACTTAAAATTGTTCGGTTGACTCAGAAAAAACCTTGGTTGACTTAGGAGGAGCACACAATTTTTTTTATTTATTTTTTTTTGGCTCAGAATAATTTAATTAATTCCATAAAGTAAATTTTGAGTTTATTCATATGTTAATTTTGTAAATTTCATCTCATGTATATACATATTGCATACAGAAATTAAAAAATCCGTATAAGTTATATATCAATTATAATTAGGACTAAGTTTGTCTTAGTGCAGAATAAAGATGGGAACAAATAGAATAAAATATTGAAGAGTTCTTATTACGATCAATTTGCTTTAAAGAGATAAAAAAATATAAACTTATAATTATCGCGATAAAAATAAAAAAACAATTGAAATTTGATGAAACAAAGATGTTGTTGGTGTAGTAAAGTGCATATATTTTTTCTTTGTTTGTGCTTGCCATTGTTTTGTTTCCTACAAGTGTGAATGCCTTACCTTTTTTTTCCAAGATACATGCACTTTATGTTGTTTTCTTTTCATTGTCCTAATATAAATTTCTTCAACCTCATTAAATGGATCAATGCAGATTATGTGTGGCCCATTGAATTTGACTTGGGGTCTTTGAAAGTTGCCCAGTACTGGCAACCCAAAATATGGGATGAAGGTCAGGAGAAAGATTTGTGTTTATGAGCCTTTTTCCTTGCAAATGAGCAAAATTGATATTTCACTTTATTGTAAAACATATTCAATTTCTCCGTTCATGTTTGTTTTTCATGTTTATGTCTTGAACTAAAATTACATGTATCTTTCTCCATTTGCACCTTTTTCTCACTCAAGCCCATCGCTTAAACTCCAATGAACCTTGAAGTTTTTTTGCTTTTAATATCACTGAAACAAATATAGAAAGGTCAAATAAAAATATTTTGAGTTTTAAAACTAAGAAAAGAGTGTGTATTTTACTCTAGTCAGAGACTTGTGTATAACTATTTCGGGATAAACTCTTGTTTAGTATAGTAGACCTTTGGATTGACATAACTTGTAAGCATGTTACGTAGTTCCATTCATTGAAAGCAAGAAAGTTTGTAGAGAATTCATTTTGTTTAAGCAAGGCAAGCGGCCTAGGTGGTCCGCCGGCGTTGACGGGGCCCGTGTAGGATTTTATGGCCCAAGGAAGGAGAAACAGGCGATTTCGGTCATTTTTCGTGGGTGTTAGTCCACGGATTCTGGCACCATTCTGGGTTCCGGGCAAAGAATCCCGAAAAATCATATGGGTGGGTGGGTCGGCCACGAGCCCGGCAAGCAGCCCAGGTGGTCCGCCCGGCCCCGACAGCTTTCTTGAATGCCTTCAACACATCTTAAAGCACCATAATTCTTGGAATCCTGAAAAACTGCATAAAAATATTTTTTTTTATTATGTCAAAAGCCCTCAAAGCTAGAGCAGAGTAGGTCCAAGAGGTTCATCCAAATCCCTTTGATATCTCTCTTATTTTGAATGCGGACTCTGCCATATGGGTAAAAAAAGGTACCTATAACCTATGAATTATGGAAGAAGCATTGTTGAAAATGTCACATAAAATGGAACAGAAAAAGTGAGCAGTCTTTTTGTTGAATATCGTGCGAGTTGGCCGAAAGTTGTAATGCTCCTATATGTTATCTTCCAACCCAATCATTATCTCATTTTTCGTGTATCATACTAGTTCTGCATATCTTTGAAATTCTTGCTACAATTACACATTAATAGATTTTCACTTTCAAAATTGAACATTTTGAGGGGAGAGGGGATCGTTTAGTTTGTTGTGTTATGTCTTGTAGCCTACCTTTGGGGTATAGACGTATCTGATAGACTGCTCAGATAATATGGACATTGAATAGGTACTGAAATTTTACAGAAGACAATGATTCCAAACACAAAAGTCACGACTCTTCATTTGCCGATCGGCACCGGAAAAAAATTTATTGCCCCACAAGACTCAAAGGGAATTTATGAAGATCGGCACCGGAAAAAAATTTATTGCAAGTGGCAAACCATTTGTTTGATAAAATAAAGTATATCAAACAAGAAAAACTGTGATACAAACATATTGCAGTTCTCAACAATACATAGCGAAAAATGAACTCCAACACCCAAATCCTTCATCCCCTTTCCCGTTCTCATTTTACCTCTCTTTCCCCTCTAAGCAGAAAAAACGTCAAATTAAATAACTTGACCCCAAAAAAAATGGATTCTCTGTCAAGAAGACACCGATTCTTCAAACATTACGAAAACCAATATAAGCTGTATCTTACCTGTCCTAGGCTATACAACACACACATGCAAATAGATGGCATGGAAAATGCCGAGGAACAATGGCCCAATGGCAATCAAATATAACAAATCATGGCCACAAGCTAGAATGAACTCCAGTGATCAGAACTTTTCTTGGTGTTTTCACTCTCAGATGAGACCTTAAATGGTCCAGTAGATCCAAATGGGTCACTGTCATCAAATGAGTATCCTCGACTATGATCAAAACCACTGGCACTACTTATGGAGTCAAACCTCGCGAGAGTCTCCTTTCGTGGGGAAGATCCACGATCATGTGTACTGAAGGAATCATACCTTGAGAAACTGTCAAAGAAAGGATCTTTCAATCCTACACTATACCTCGGAGAATTTCCTGCTCTTGAAAGTGGTGAGCCAGGAACTGAATCCTCAAAGGTAAATGGGCTATTCTTGTGGTATCTACTTTCAGCCCCAGGAGACTCTGTCCTTGTTGGACTTGCACCGAAATCAGTTGAGTCAAAGAAATGTTTCTCTCCATGCTTGACATGATCCGATTCCTGCAGGATATAATTAGTCAATGTACAGACAGATTGTGCAACAGAGCAAACTAGCATTCCATCAACAGACGGGAGTATCAAAAAGCAAAATCCAACTGTGTATTTGAAATCATAATTGGGTGTGAACAGGGTGTAGCAGGAATTTTCTTAATTGGGCGACCAAGATACAAATGCAAGTATCCGATACTCATAAATAAGCAAATGATAAAAAGAAACGATAGAAAACATTCCATATAAAATATGAACTAGCATATCTTCTTTTATTAAGAGGATGATGTTGTTTCACATAATAGCAGCAATGAAATCATCAATTATACATAGGAATGGTAAAACGAGATAGCATCACTGCTTGCCATAAACTTTTAAGCAACATGTTAGCTCACATTACTTATACAGCAGATTAGTTGTTAAGTGGATTAGTTCGCACTTCCACATATTTGCAAAATGACAAGACAAGCAACATCTAATAACACTTTGAACAGGACTAAATGTGAATTAAGGGTTTGCCTACTCACCTTAGCATTGAAGCCCCAAACAGAATCCACATCATCATTATTGTCAAACGTACCCCAGCCAGGTTCATCAAATCTGTTAACCACATGAAAGGGAAGAAGAAATAGACATGAATAAGAATGAGGCAAAGCTATCTATAGACCTCAGGCACAAATTGAGAGAATGTGTCCGGCAAGATTAAGGACCCACAGAAAGACTTGAAATAAATGTTGGACATGACTCAATGAGGGCACTGAAGAAACGTGTTTGTGCTAGTACGTAACTTCACTATTTTGATATACATCAATCCAATCAAAGAGCCAACATTCGTGTATAAAATGCCAGTACAAACAAATGGTTGTTTATTCCCCAAGCTTGAGCATTTTTCTACCTTTTCTTAATGGAGCAAGGAAAAACATGCATTTAAGAGATATATGGGTTTCACTATAGCATACGAAGCATTTTCTTACCCCCAAGTCACGATTTTCTTTTTCTCCTTCCATGATCAATTTAGAAATTTCTTCAAAAGTCAGAGTCAATACAAAATCTCAAACTACTTTGAGATTTCAGTATCAAAAGAAGCTATATCTAGTTTAAATTTAAGAGGCCCTTTTTTCTAATAAAACTAACTGGATTGCCTATACAAAATCAATATTTTTAGCCAAAAAACTTCATACCAAAATACTCAGCTACCAACTTACATTCTACAGAACACCCTTTCACATCAACACTCTCCAACATCTCTTGCATCTTAGTCTTTAAACTAACTCCGGAGGCAAAAGTTCAATGAAGCAAAGGAAGTTTCACCAGTGGATTTAGTGCAATAAAACTACGGGTACAAAGTCCTAGTCATCCAGAAAAATTGTACTCATTGTGACAATCCCCTATCATTGGCATAACCATATAACAACTACTCCACTATCCTCGCTGCAATCTAGCTCCGGTTACCAACTCAAAATACTTACCATGAAGGATTTGAGGTCAAGATGAGATGTTTCAGCCAGGAAAGAATAAAGTGATTTTCCTCTCTTTTTCCTTTGGAACAAAAAAGACAAGGGAGCAGGGGACGGGTGGGGAAAGAGGACAAGAAAGGGACTTTGATGATGCAAGAATGAGAGAAGCATGGGATGCTTTTGTTCTTTTACTGTGGGTGGGCAGCCTCTCTGCTTTTGGGAGAACTTCGTTTTAAGGGCAATACGATGAATTAGTAGATATTATAGAGATAAAATAAGGAGCTTTATTTAACATTCAAATGCAGAATGGAGTGAGGCTGCATAGCATAAATCTTGATGGATGTACGATTAATTGTACATTTCATCTGTACTACTCAGTACATAAAATGTCATATTCTATTGAGACAGACGCAAGACATGCTAAGGATGCATGAAGACACTGGTGACCAGTGGTCAAAAACATTGGCTAAAACTACTCAGACAAAGTGAAACGTGCATAAGAATGTCCTCCTGGATTTAACCGGACATTGTGCTGGAAATCAAAGTCCTGAAGGCTTCATAAACTATGAAAATTTGGAACCAGTAGAAACGGAGAAATACAGATGGAAGATATTGCATGTAATAGCCAAACAATACCTATCAGTTTCAGATTCCGTTTTAAAGCTCTTGCCGAAATGGTTATCAGAGTATTCACCAGATGGACTATCAAATGCCATTCGTTCTCGTGGACTGCCCTGTGGACTTTTTGACTCCTCATCACTATGCATATACATCAAATCAGTCTCAACATTACTATTATTTCCTTTAGCAGAATGGTTTTCGGACTTAGCATCAGTGTTTGACATAGAATCAGAGGATTCGCGATGAGTCGGAGAACTTTCCTTCTCACTAGATGTTGATTTGGAATTTGCAGGCACAGCAACATCAAAAGAAAATCCTGCAGAAAGTGACATAGGGATGCACATACATCAAACATTATGCAACTTACTGAAAGCTGTTGTCAGAAAGACAACTGATGAAGAACAGGAAAAGAGGGCAAGAAAGCAAACCTTCATCTTCAAATTTATCCCAATCTTCATCCCAAACAGCAGATATCTCCGGAATTCCAGGTTGCCAGCCTTGAGAAGATTGTTCCGGACCGAAAGAGTTAGATGAAAAATATATTAAACAAATGTGATGTAACAAATTGAAAATTTATCAATAATCTTCAAGTTTTAAATTAAAAGAAAAAAAATTAATCAATAACATAAAAAATTAATCAATAACATCAACCACAAGAACGGAAATAACATTCTGCACATGCAGGTGAAATTGGTGGGTTGACTTCTTACCCAGGGTAGGATGTTCAGAACTCAAAAGAGACTCAGGAGTAGGGAAAACAGGAAATAGGAGAACTATCAAGACGCAGAAAAACAAGGGGAAAACAACTTACCAGGGGGGAGTTCAATTAGTGCAGTTGACTTTATATTAAGCTCATATTTCTTGCAACGATCCACCAAAGCCTTCAGTAGCTCCTCAAGATCATGTTGTATACGATCAGCACGGACCTAGACAACCAAAAGTGGCCAAAACACATCATAAGCTCCTATGGAAACACACACTTCCCAATAGTTTACCTGAGTGACCAAATTAATAAGGTTTGTTATCTTCACCTGAAGAATACCATCAGTGCTGCCACCTTGTTCCATTTTAGTGATTGCCTGTTGCAACTCCAGCTTCCTCTCCTGAATAAGGGAATTTTTTTTTCCTTTTTATCTCAAAGAAAATGAAACTTATATGCTCCAAGAAGTCAACAAGCACTAAATACTAGGAAAAGAATAAACAAATGACATGCTAGAAATGGTATAAACAAGCCAGCTAAACAATAAAAGCATTGGAACACTAGAAGCCGGGAAGGCAGTTAATCATAGAGATGCAGGGAGGGAATGGTATATTCTTATGTGTATAGCATCTTGCAGCAATAAACTCAAATCTTGTGAAGGAGCTGGATATATAACTATAGTACACATCTGAAAGAATATAAGGAGCAAAAATCTTACTTGAGTATCACGAAATGATGCCTCTTCAATTGTCAGTTTAGAAGCAATTTCTGCAACTTGCTTGTACTTCTCTTCATATTTTTTGCCAAGCAGCTCAGCCTAAAATAACTCATCAATCGACGAAGTGCATAAGAAGGGAGAAATTAAAACCAAACAAATTATGAACTTCAAAGAGAGAGAGAGAGAGAGAGAGAGAGAGAGAGAGGGGGAGGGAGAGGGAGAGAGAGAGAGAGAGAGAGAGAGAGAGAGAGAGAGAGAGAGAGAAAAAAAGAGAGAGAGAGAGAGAGAGAGGGAGGGAGGGAGAGGGAGAGAGAGAGAGAGAGAGAGAGAGAGAGAGAGAGATCAATGGGCTGAAACAGTACCTCACGTTTATCAGCACTTGCCCTTTCAGTGATTTCATTAAGTCGATTATCACACCTACTTTTGTATAAAACCTGGAGGAAAGCCCAACAAATAAAGAAAAGGGATGGGATGGGAAAATATTTAGAGATGAATATAACATAAAGAGCAGGTGATAGTTGAGAAAAAGCAACTGGAAACAATAGATGCAACAATGCTGTACATTGAAGGCAGCAACTACTCACAAGATCCTGCATTTTTGTGCGGTAGAATTCAAGCTTCTCCTTGGAATCCAGCAGCATCTTGTCCTTACTTTCATCCTTATCAAACAAAGGAATTAGGTTTACTACACCAACAATATGATGAAGAAGATAGAGTGCTAGAATTCATCACACAGACAGCTTCTAACTGAATATGTCTGCGTCCTAAATTTTGGCGTATCTAATTAGATGACTAGACTAAGTTCACAACATTCTAATCAATTGAATCTTTAAAACAAAAAAAGTATCAGATGGTATGGCACTAAGGCAGCCTAAAAGTAGTTGTTAGACACATAAAGCTTCTGGACAAGGGGAAGCTAGGAGAGGCTGCACTATCGTCAATCTTTGATTTAATTTTCCTGGGGAATCCTAATCCGCATTAAGCTGCACATAATCACTACCTGCCAGAATTTACTCTGGGAAAGCCTTGAGGTTAACAATCCCCAAGGGTAAGGGGCAGTTGTAATTAAAATCTTTCTTTTACTCAGTAGGTGCACTCGAGATGACTGTAACCCAATTACAACGAAACCCACAGAGGAGACAAATTACCTACTAGAATATAAAGGAAATAATACCTTATTCTCTCCTGCTGCTGTCTCTTCTACCTTTGATTCCAATATATTCTGCTCCCCATTACTTAGTTGGTCCATATGAGAACTATTCATTGATGTTGCTCTAGCATTTTGCTGATTAAATTGCATCGATCGGTCAGACTGAGGTAATGCCCCCTGCATAGGAGGTCTTAATCCAGGATGTGCAACTGGCTGTACACCAGGCAACCCTTGTGGAGGTCTTAAACCTAAGCATAACCAGAAAGATGAAACAAGTTCAGTATACCAACAAAAGTGGTCAAAACTTAAAACAGCTAAAATACGGTTTAGGTGATACCAGAAGCAGGGCCCCAGCCAGTGCTTCCATAAGTGGCAGTGGGCGGACCTGCCAGGGCCAGCAGAGTCTCATCAAGCATAACACTATTCGGTAGTGTAGACGGAAGAGAGCGGCCTTCCCTATATCGTTCCATCATATATAGAGCTACACAGAACTCCCTCAAAGAGAGCATGCTGTCATTATCTTGATCAGCCAAGTCCCACACCTGCTTCAAGACCTCTGACAGAGACCACGAATGACATTACTGAACTCCATATATACAACAAATAAGACAACTAGGTACATAGTATGACGCTTGGCATGCTTTCATGGGGGGGGGG